>BGPR01002738.1:46303-119669 GCA_013235015.1 Araneus ventricosus
CATCAGGATGGGATCAATCTCAAAAATTGTTACATATTTTAAATGCAACTAACAAAAACATTTAAAGATTAAATCACAATAATTTTATATTAACCAACAAAATCAAAGAGTACATTCAAACATTTAATCCCATATTTATAATTTATTTCATGTGAAAGAGATGATTTTAAACACTAGAAGTGCACCATCACATTAACATCAATGCTTCCAACTAAAAAAATGGGGAAAAAAGCCTAACTGATACAAAAAAAAAAAAAAACCTACACATAAGACAGCATATTTAAAATTCAAACTCACAGATTATATAAGAGTATTTTTATGTATTTTCACACAGAAAATTTCTTTAAGCTTATATAAAAAAATCAGATATGGAAAAATTTTTTCCTGTAAACTGACACAAATGTAAATGTTATAGAATGTTAATACAGAAGGAGAAAAAATGTTTCCTAGGCCAGGAAAACTAAAATGATGAAATTAAATTTAAGAAACATAAAGCCTTTCATTTTAAACTGGTTAACATCTAACATTAATAAACACAATACAAGAAACACTGCATTGTTATATGACATTGACATTTCATTACATATATCCCTAGAATAAAAAGTGAAGAAGAATAAAACATCAAGATAAAAAAAAAATAGTACTGTTCTTATGTGAATGTTACAAGTGGTAGTCTATTTCTGAAAATGTTCTTTATATGATAATCACAGTTGTTATAACTGACATTTGTTCAAACAACCTCAAGAAGTTTTGATCATGATTTGAAAATTAAACCAATGCACTCTTTTTTCACATTTTCTTTGGAATTCAAAATGGTTTTATTTTTTTAACCATGCAGAAATGTTCCTCGTTAGCTACTAATTAACAATGTAGAGAGACTATGACATTAAACCTTCTAAAGATCCGATAAAAGCACTGGCCTGCTGTCAACAAATGCTAATGATATATTCAGTTGGACTAAGATCCAGAGAAGGGTAAGAATAACAATCTTTAATAAAGAGAAATCACTGTCATGCTCCTCAAAATGCCCCATGACCGAATAAACTTGGCACACTGACACATAATAGAAGGCAAACTGCCAACATGCGTATATACAGATAACATTTATGCTTTCAATAGCATTGATATCTAACTCTTTGGATAGCAACAAACAATACATACAAGAAAAACATTCTCCACATAATTAGGTTGTCTTATTACACAACTAATCATAATGGTTAGATTTCAAGGATTGTGGGTCACAATATCTATGCCAACTGTGAGCCTGCCATCAACATGGTGTTGTAAGAACTTTTATTCAACAGTCCAAAATAATTATTTCCTAGCCCTCAGCAGAGAAGCAATCTAAAAATGTACCCTAAGAATATAATGCAATGTAATTTTCACAATAAATAGTATTAATTCCTTTTTATTCTGTACCTCCAGAAGACCAACCTTGTTTACTAAAGCACCAAATTGGACACTGGCAAGTGTAGTCTATTAACATGGAATTGCATCTATGGGATAGACAGTATTATACAATCCAAAATATTCTCTTCTGGTTCTCATAGGAATGATGCAAAGTAGATTTATCAGTTTTGAAATCTACTTTTGAATACTACTTTGAAATGTAGTCACAAAAAATGAGAAGAGCTATAACTTCTGAAATATTATCTTAACACCATATAGAAGGTAAACAAAAGGTGTTTGCTATTGTCTATCCTTGTTAGAAAACAATACAAGAAAGACAAGCATATTTATTTTTCCTTTCAAATATGGTTTCAAGACAAAGAATTCACTGCATTATGGAACTACATAATATAGATATATGAATAATATAAAAGATTATGAATATTCAACATGAATTGAGGATCATAAAAGATTGTGAATATTCTTCAAAACTTCCGCAAAATATATCATACAAAGAAATTTAAATACAACAGAAACTACAGTCTACATGCCTGCCAAGAGACCGGCAGATAATAATTCTATATAAACTTTTCAAGTCTTAAATTGTTTTGGCACATTACTAAAACAGATAAATTTAAAATCCCCCAAAAAGAATAAATTTTAAAAGTATTAGACCAGTGTGTAGATATGCATACTTTTTGAAAAATTCTAAAATTATACTCATGGAACATAATACAATGCCATTTTCAAAATGATCCGGATTATTTCCTTTTTTCCATTCTTCACAACATATACAAGTTAAACTGACAGCATTATGAGTGAATTTATGTATATGTGCTTTCCCTACGGCACTTCACATCAATTAAAGAGCAATTAGCAATTAAAAAACAACTCGAACATAAGAAAGTGGCAGCATTGACTGGTGAACACACACCCTCAGCAATCTAGCAGAAATTGATTTCACTAGCACAGTTGTTTTTCAAATGGGAGTCTTATTCACATGAACAAGACGATGCCTCAAAAAGTTACTTCTATCAGCAAATTTTTTGCCACATGTTTTGCATCCATAAGGACGTTCTCCAGAGTGAATTCTGAAGTGAGTTTTTAAATGGGAAGGTTGAACAAATGATTTATAGCATACGATACACAAATAAGGACGTTCTCCAGTATGAGTTCTCAAATGGCTTTTGAGGTGTGTATTCGTCCATGTCCTGTAGGGGCAGTGAGGACAGGAGTGCGGTGGAGGAACATCTCCACTAATGTTGGAGGAAAAGTTTGCTATTTGTGGATAATCTAGAAAAAGAAGTTATGGTTAATAGTCAATGCCTGAAAGTTCACTAATTTATGCACATTACCACTAAGTCAAAAGCAATAATTAAGTCATATTTTTTTATATTCCTGAAAGGAATTTAAAGACGCTGCAGCAAGATTTTAAAAAAAGAAAAAAAAAAAATCGAGGATTTGATATACCAGATACTCATAATTTCACATATTTTTGTCACCTTGTGATGCGAAACAAGTCTAAATATTTAATTTTAGCTTCATTTTTATCCCAATTTTCAAAGTAATTATGAATATTTTATGCAAAACCCTTTAATAAGTAAGAAAATTCTAATAAACTAAAGCGTAGAAAAATGTATTTACATTCCAACTATAAGCAATGAACATAAAAAATTGTCCCAAATGTGCAGAATTTGAAACACATTGAAATGAAAGCATCTTCATTTTACCGGGCTCTCTTTATTGTGTGCAATTGGTAATTAATATTTTAATGGATTCAAACAAACTTCAAAAATGAAAATTACCCACAAAAAAACACCAAGAACATTTTAGTTGATGTTTTGGTTATAAAACTGATGATAAACACTGACCAAAATTCTGAATTTAATTTAAATGACATTTCTGATCAGAAAATTATTCAATCACAAATTCAAAATGTAAGCCCTTTACAGGTCCACTGACAATTTTGTTTCATTGCTGAATACTTTATTATAAATGTGGGAGAAGGAAAGCAATACGTACTTTACAAAATAAATAAATTAAAAAAAGCAGAAAAATTTTACAGTCATAAGAAATACGTTCGATGTTTGAATATATTAAAAAATAGTTTTGTTACACTAATTCAGAATCTAGGTGTTACATTCAATAAACTGAGCATTTTGATATTTTTGCTCAATTTTTAAACCTTCTTAAGAAAACATTAATCATCAAAAGTAATTTTATTGAATTATACATAATTTGTTTTCAAAGTAAAACATTATTTGGGAAGGGAAAGGGGGGGGGATTCAAGATTTGGTTGCATACAATAAAGATGCACTACAGTCTTCACCTGTGATGTTTTATTAAATGCATATTGAGGGTTTTGTTGGTCTTGAAATTTTTTGCACACATACGGCATCTGTACTTGGACATATGAACAGACTGGTGATGCCTCTCCACACGATCACTATGTGGAGACACATATGGACACTGGGGGCAATAAAAGATAGGAACTTTATCTTCAGAAGAGAAATAACATGCCTGGTTACCTAAAGTACAAATTAGAAAAATGTCCAGTTTAGGCAAACGCTTTTGGTACAGGCATTCAGAATCACACAAAAATAAACATTAAGATGCATATTTTTTTCATAACATTTAAAGTTGCAATAAAAAATATGAATTTTTAAATTACGCCTTATGAAACTCAGTTTATTTGACAAAAATTCAAATACAGATTTCGAGACATTTAACATAATATTTTCTGCTTGAAAGGATACTTAAGATATCATTAATCATGATTTCCTTACTAACTTTGTTGTGAAAATTTTTAATATCTCTTGAAAGTAATACATTGGAACTTCAAGAATCTGAAATTTTGGATAATCCGAACATCTTTTTAAAATTTTCTGAAATTTTTTTATTAAAATAGGAAGGAAACAACTACAGTCATGAAACAGACACAAAGCTAATGCTTATTCGTAACTTAAAAGAAACATCTGAATTGGTATTTAATAATGAATACAGCACATTAACTTAGTTGAAACATAGGCGGTTATCTTCTTTTGACGCAAGGAGCTAAACCTGCTTGGTGACGTGAAGCGTAGCTAGCCCTTTCCGTACTCTTTCACAGAGCATCCAAAGTCAATACTCTACTGCATTTGGTGTATCAAGAGTACTTTACCAATTTTCCAGGTAATCCGAATTTCCCGGAATCCGAACAGAGGTCAGTCCCAATTATTTCAGATTCGCGAGGTTCTACTGTATTATTAAGAACCAAAATATGCATAGATATGTATCTATCTATGGAAAAAATTCAATCAATGCAACAGCATTAAAGAATGGGTTCACCTTCAAAAGGAATATATATTTAAATATATAATACTAAATTTACTGCTGGACAGAATTAAAAAAGAACCTAATTACATTCAAACTTTCTTTTAACATCCATTCACTCAATACTCAGGAGAGCCGATTCAACCTTAAGGTTTTAGAGTGCATGTTGACTCTCCAGGAGAACATTCCAGCAGACTTGCCAGGCATAGTCGGATCGACTGAGGGTTTCGTTATGCTGTGTTGGTCCCTTGAGACGGATAGTAGACTTTTTTGTTTAGGCACTGCCAGTCAATCCGTAGTATGACATTAAGAAAAACTCAGAATTCAAAAATTTTATCAGTAACTAACAGCCTATAAAAATCTCTGAATTCACTATAATTTTCCTTTTTTTGCATTTCTGGGACTCACAAAAGGTATAATACTTGGCTATTTTGGAATACACTATTCATCTTTAAGATTATTTCCATTATTACTGATGTCAGAGTTATCTTTATCAGGCTTCTTTCCCAGATTTGGCAAACGATCACCTTCAGATGATGGCAATTGCTATGGATATATCTGGAGAAAATAAATTATCCAGATTACTTGGAAGGTTATTAGAAGATAAAATGCGTGGTAAAAGCATCAAAATCTTTCTAAAAGAGAAAATTTAGTTTGCTGTCCGAGTCCTATTCAAAGCTGTAATTTACAAAGTCTCTTGTATATAAGGCTGAAGATGTTGAGTGGAAAATTAAAAATAAAATTGGTTTAAAAGATTCATTTGAATGGAAAAGACACTGATCCAGAATGTATATATAATATTGAAGGAAAAGGCTCATTTTCTTCAATTTCTCATCAGAAGACTATATTGAATGGAAAATCTATGAAATAGATAATTTTGGATATTTCAGAGCATTCGACAAAAAACAAAGGGAAATTGATTTATTTCTGTAAACACAAAATAAGAATTCCAATTTATTTCCAACCATTTACAAAAATTTTGAAATTCAACTTGTACCTAATTTTCTACCAAATAAGTTGTCCATTTTCTCTCACATTTTCAGTCTTTTATGCAACAGATATGTTTGGAAATAATACCAAGAGTAACTCAACTTTAAAATACAGTTCTGAATGGGACTTGGACAACAAATTAATTTTATCATCTAAAAATATCTTGATACTCTTGCCCCATCATGAATTTTATCTTCTATCATCTCCGCCTCAGATACCCGCTAAACCTCACCTCCACTTGAATAGAAAGGACAGTAAAGTTTGCATCTCTGTCTCAGATACTTGATAAACCCTCACCTCCACTTGAACAGAAAGGACAGTAAAGTTTGCATCTCTGTCTCAGATACCTGATAAACCCTCACCTCCACTTGAACAGAAAGGACAGTAAAGTTTGCATCTCCGTCTCAGATACCTGATAAACCCTCACCTCCACTTGAATAGAAAAGACATTAAAGTTTGCAATGTGCCCAACATGTTTAACACAATCATTTCATATATCATTTACATTTGGATATTCAAACTAAAGAAATTTGTGAAAAAGTAAACAATGCTCTTACTTTTTCAAGAAAACTTATGTAACTCTATCATTTTAAGCATGTATACAAAATATCAATTCTTAATTCATATCATAATGTGAAAGTTTCTCCTAATGTAAATATTAAAGTATGGATCTAATAGACATAATAAAATTATTAAATATATTATGTGAGTAAATAAATTATATTTAACTGGCCAATTTTATGACTAATAACATTATTCATGAAAGAGTTTAAATTTAAAATTATATTGCAAACATCAAGAGTTTGAATTTTTTAATAGCTATGAATGAAACTTTTCTGAATTCCATACAAAACATTTTCAGTCATTTATAACTGTATGGTAATATATACATATAGTTAGTGTAAAAATTTTATAAACAAAATATTTATGACAGAATAAAGTATCCAAATTCTAAAAAGGGAATTATAGACATTTTAAAAATAAAACAAATATATTTATTGTTCATATAAAGAGAAGGTAGTACTTTTAAAAGCATAAAAATTAAGAGGATGGGTTAAAAAAAATACTAATTATCCTTTTATAAAGTGAATCTTCCAAAATAAAAAGCACGGTTATTACTACTTGAACAATAAATCATATAAACAGTTCACAAACATATATAAAACGTATCTTATCAGTACATCAAAGGACACAATTTTCTTTTCTTAATGTTTGAACAAATTTCAGAATCTGAAATAAAAAGTTAGGAATAAAATGGATTTATTTTTTATTTCATGTTCACAAAAATAAATCAGTTTCCCTCAGTTTTGTCAAACATGCTTAAACATCCAAATTTATCAAAATTTTTAAGATTAATTATTTCAAAAATTTCTATTGAATTTATTCTCCCGATGAGACATGAAATGAGATTTTTCTTCAGTAATATATATACTTTCTGAATCAGTATCTTTAAAACCCTTTTTATATTTAATTTTTCATTTCATTCATAATACTGGAACCAGAACACTTTCTCCCTTTTCCGAGTTCTTGCAGTTAAACAGCTTCAATTACAAAGCTAGTAACTGCAATTTAAAACAATATTATCTAAAAAAAAAAGTTATTTTGTGAATGCATAAGAAAATAATTATTAAATAGACACCACAGAAGTTAAATCATATCTAATATGAAACAATAGAATGATAATGAATCATCAGAAAATGCATCCTCATTGATATATTCAATACATGACCAACAATTTAAAAGTGAGTCATAAATTTTTATTATAAATAATAAAATATAGATTGTTTTAAATTTAGTTATATAAAATTAAAGTCTACAGTATAGGAATTGAAGGCATGTACACTACATTTTTCAAAAATCTAAAATCCTGTAGGCGAAATGGGAATGATAGGACAAATCCTTCACAATTAGCAAATGCTAAAAACCATGATTTTATTTGAAGTTAGACTTCAGACATCAAGCAATTATGCATTTAATTTAGAAATAACATATTTTCAAACATAAATTAACATTCTACTGTTTCTGTCTGTCTGCTTGAAAGAATGAAAAAAGTGTTCAATTATTACAGTTACATCACAATTGGTTTTAAGTAATTGGTATAGTTTTAATAAAATTAATTTACTTAAACAACTGCAATAGAATGATTTAAACAATTCACAAAAATTAATAAAACAGTAGAGATATTGCATGAAAATTTGAAATCACACAATAAAATTGCAAGCAGTATAAATCAACACATAATGCAAAACAAAACAAAAACAATCTAAGTTAAATACATATTTAAGGATGGAAAAATTTATATATTTTTTACATTTCCAAAAATGGATGCAAGAGAGAGAGAGAGAGACAGAATTACAAAAACACAGAAATTTTTTGATGTATGGTACTTTATTCCTTTTAACTTACACATCATATTTTACGTGATTAAATACAATTAGAAAATAAATTAAATATGTAGAAAAAAAATAATATTACCCAATTAAGGAATTTTAGCCATGTCAGATATCATTAAAAACAAAAAAAATACACAAGAACATATATTTATGTAGAAAATTCTGTTGGTGGAAGTAAAATAGTACAAAGGTCGCTGCTCTTTTGAACAGAATACACAATTTTTTAATGCTATCTCTTCTATCATATTCATGAATATTTTTCTGTACCTGATACAACAAAAATTTATATGAAATGGTATTATTTTTTAGAATTTTATTCTCCTGCAGAAAACATAACCTTTTCTTTAATGTGAACAAGCTGATGTGCGAATAAATGAGCACGTTGAGTAAATCTTTTTCCACACATTTCACATCCATAAGGGCGTTCCCCAGAATGGATTCGGAGGTGAGTTTTTAAATGAGCCTTTTGGGAGAAAGATTTTCCACAGACATCACAAACATGGTGACGTTCTCCACTATGGACTAATAAATGAGTTTTTAAATTGGAGCTGATTTTGGTCGTATATGGACAAAAAGGGCACTCAAGCGTATGAAAACCACTTTTAGCATTTTGTATAGAAGAAATTTGATGCATGGCACCTAAGAGAAGAAACTTGATTTAGTGAAATGCAATCATTATCTAAATATAAGCACATACATCACCAAATCAATACATATAACAAGAATAAGTTTAATAAAAACTGCTTTTCAAAACACACTTTTATTAGTATGCTAAACAGGAGAACAGTTATAATTGATAAAATTTAACGAAAATTAAATTAAATATTAATAGAACTTGAATTAAAAATTAATTAAAATTCTTTTGCATTATACAGAAAGGCGCATATGCAGCTGCTTCTGATAGAATACACGAAAACAAAATTAGACTTCAAAAATTAAGTTAAAAATTATAAAAAATAAGCATTAATAAAACCTTAATATAAAACACAATAAAGCAAATTAGAACGAAAAATACTATTAGAATGAAGCAAAATGGAGAAAATTGCAAAAAAATGGCGATTCTTCTCAGAGGCCTCGCCATTTGTAATACAACAGGGACAAAAAATTTCTGAATAAGGAACGGCCATTAGTCAAGAATTATTCCTTTATGTGGCTGAATTTTTATGACCTCTGAAAATAGGATAAAGAAAAAGTATTTTCGGGGTTGGACAAAAATTCGAGCCACACTAAAAAAAAACTGTACCAATAATCACCTTTTCGAAATTTGTCTGTAGAAGCTACAATGAGGTCTAGGCATTCTTTACAATTTTCTTCATTCTTCTAATTGTAATTTTCGCTTCTAGTCTTGTTGTTTTATATAGGGATTTCTTATTTTTTAATTTTAACTTAATTTTTGAAGTCTAATTTCTAAACAGGAGAACTCTTTATTTTACTTATTTCCTTCTTTTTACTCTAAAATTTATAATTTTCATTATTATAATATTTCTGGAATCTTGAACTCAATTCTGTTTGAATTCACAACCAGGTGTAGATATGCTTATAGAATCAAAATTTAGTTAAATTAATAGATTAACCCTTTATAAGACCATTTTTTTTCTAGTGGTGGTAAAATAAAATAACTTAAGTATTGATATTAATTTATGAAAAGAAATTCATTTAGCTAATTGGATTACATTATTTTTTGCTAATTAATTTTAGTAATTACTAATACAAAGCCAGATCTGTTCTCCTGATCCGTAATCTCTGACATACCAAAATAAAATTCCCAAGACTGAGACGTTAACTAGGATTATTTCATTGTTAGAGCACCTAAATTTCAGTAATTTTAAAAAGTAATTGTCATTCAATTTCAAATTTAATAGCTTTAAAATAGTGAAATAAATTTTCTGTCGATTGATATAAAATTTATTTCGCTATGATCAACAGTTCCCAAGAAATTTTAAATTATATTAATCATATATTTCAAATTAATTTCTGGTTTTTAGTTGAAAGTAGTAAATCACGACAATGGTATATCATGCGTGTGATATAGTTAGGATGCCACGATGCATCTGATTATTTATTGCAATCGTGATATAATTTGATAATTTTTTTTGCCAACGTTAAAATTAACACAGACACCTGAAGTACAAGGAAAATTGTTAAACAACGGAAAATACTTCACATGGAATGTTGTTTACCAAGCAGGTTTTTGAATAAAGAAATATATAAATAAAAAAATATTTCCCGTCATAAAACATGTTTATTTTATTTGTTTTCAATCAATGTTAAACATTTCTCTCGCATATATAACTATTTAAACACATCAAATTTGATGGGAAATCTCTCGAATGAAGAGGCAATTTGCACCTGTCATGGTACGATGGGTGATTTTCTAGTTAATAATTACAGGAATGTGATTGGCAGAAAAGAAAAAAAGACTGAAATCGTACGAGAGCAAAAAAATTGAACCATAATTTATACGCGAAACAAATAAAACATCAGAACATGCAGCATGATGGAAATATTACACTATAATAATTAATAACGTAATTATTTATAATTCCGTACATATAAATAAGAAAAGAATATTCAATTATTATTAAATCATTCACATTAAAAGTTAATACACAAGTTCAAAAAAATCTTTTTTTTTTTTTGCAAAATATGCCACAGAGGTTTTGTTTTCTGCAAAAAGGTGGTACTTAATACTTTGAATGGCACCGATTGTTGGAATGTTCATATAATGTTGATTTGTTTGCTGATATAATGTTGATTCGTCAGTAGAAGATGAATCAGCTAGTTTCCTAGACGGTGGAGTTAAGCCACACGGTCGAGCATATTTTCCCAGAATTTTCTTTCGAAAACGGAAGATTTCTGTTTCTTTGTGTAAAAGCGGAATTTTCGGAAGAAAAAGCAACTTTCTGGGGGGGAGAACAAAAATCGGAAATCTGAGGGGGGGGGGGGGAATTTTGCGAGAAAAAAGGACAAAAAAGCGGAATTTCACCAAAATAACAAAAAAGCGGAAATCCACCAAAAAGCAGAAAAATCTCATCCCTGTAATTAATTACCAAGTCAAGACACTTCGTTATGGTTTAAGATAAGAAACTGGAACATCCGGGGTTTTGTTTCATTCAAAAATTTGGCGAGAACTTACGCCAACCTTAAAAAATGCATTTAAAAATTGATAAATCTGGTGAGAAGTAAATTCCCTCGGCCTTAGAAAGGGTTAATTGATAATTAAGTTATGAAAATATACAAATAGCGATCAATTAATAGTGAATAATAGTAATTCAATGAGAACACACACAAGAGTAAAAAATTTCAAAACACTAGTACACAGGAAAGTGAGTGAAAGATAGATAAAATAAAATGCCATCTTTATATCATTGAAACAAGTTAAATAAGAGTGCGTAAAAATGATGCAAACTTGTACAAAAGAAAGTACGGATAGATTAAAAATGTACTATTAGTACTTTCGTTCTGTCATATTAAGGAATCACTGATAAACATTTATGCTAACAAATGGAATTGCTAATTCAGATAAATCCGAATGTTGCAGCAAAAGCGTTAAAAAACTGTAACTGCAAATCAATTTTGACTATACACATACAAACCAAGGAATATATCATATAAACTAAAAAAGTTTTGTATTTTTTAAAAATGACAACATTAAAGAGATGCAAAAACTAATCAAATGGAATTTATTAAATTTTGTAAATATTGTACCACAAAGGTTGTCACAAGATAATCAGACAGCAACACAGAACAATTCATACAGTCCATAAAGAAGTAAGTCAAGACTGTTTAGTGGTGTGGAGTATAATGGTACAAATTGAAAGAGAAAAAAACCAAATTAGTCTATGCTGAACAATAATTTCAATAAGTTGATTTGGAGCTTATAAGAAAACATGATATGTTAAAAGAGAAGACCAATAAGCATATATTCAACAACAATTATTAAATTAAAGATATATTTTTATACACTGAAGGTCATGAGACAACACAATACAGTAAAGAATAAAAATAAGAAACATATCAACAATAATTATTATTACAAAATATATACTATTCACAAAAACAGACTTTTATAAATTCACAAAAGGAACTAGAAGAACTCTTTTCAATATGTTCAAGAATTTTTTAGTGCTTTTGGATGTACAACATAGACTACATAAAAGAAATTCAACTATAGAATCATGCAGTTTTTTCTCAACACCTAATTGTACAGTAGAACCCCAAAATCTGAACCGCAGGAATCCGAAAACCTGCATAATCCGAACATCCTTTCCTAATTTTCTGAAAATTTTTTACTGAAAAATTAAGGGAAAATAACAATTGTGAATAAGAAACAAAGTTAATGTTTAATCCTAACTTAAAAGAAGTGTTCGAATTGAACCGTGCAAATCGCCGCATGCTCTTTCCGAATGCCTTCACAGAGCACCCAGAGTCAATACTCTACTGCATTTGGTATATCAAGAATATTTTGTCGAATTTCCTGGATAATCCAAATTCCTCGGAATCCGAACAGAGGTCAGCCCCAATTAGTTCGGATTCCCGGAGTTCAACTGTACTTTATAAATCTATTTACTCATTAAATGATAGCGATTTTTTTAGATAGATACTTCAAAGGAGAGTTCCACAGAATATCAATTTACAAGTAGAAAACTAGCAAAAAGTGACAATAAAATTCTCATCAATTCAAATTATTGAAATTTAAGGGAGGTAAATGCACAAGTACAGCAGTACCTTCGTTATTTTAGTCTCAAGGGAATCAAAATGTTTGTATAATCTATTTTTTTTTTCAGTACAAAACCATACCTAGATATATATAGAACACACTTTCATTAGTTTGAGCGAAAAATTCTGTACCAAATTTTAGATAAAATCTGTCAACAAGTTGAATGTTTATGACTGTATATATTCATGTGTATATGAAAGTGACAATTAAAAAGTAAATTAAACTTTAAAGCCGATTTTACTTTTTTAATTATATAATTTTCTTCTCTCGCATAATTATAAAATTGGGCACAAGACATTTTAAAATTATAATGATGCAGTGCTTAGGAAGGAAAAGGGACAAATAGTAATACGGGACTGAGTATTGAAATATGGTGACAATCCCATATCTATGGGACGTGTGACAACCCTAACAATGCACCATAACATGTTACCCTATTATTTAACATCAGTAACCCCAATCTGTTTTGGATAACTGAGACTACTGCATTATAAAATCCTGGCAATTAAACATGCAAAATCAAATTCCATGATCTACAAAAACAAGTAGAAGAAATCTGCAATAGTCAATCTTGAGTTGGATATAAAAAGAAATATAAAAAAGACTTCCCATAGACTTCATTGGCACCATCATATTACTTTCCAAATATGTAATTTCAGTATTTAATACATCAGAAACCAAAACAATAAGTGTAGAAAAAATACAGGATTTAACAAGTCAGTATCAAACAAAATCAGTATTAAACAAAATTGCAATTAAATGTAGTATGGTATTATCAGTATTTTTGGATGTGTTATGGATGGATTTTTGTTTAGTTAAAATCATTGAAAAAAGCTAAACATTACATGAAACACAACTATTAAAACAGCTAACATCTTGAAACAGAATCGGAAAATAAAAATTCTTACACAAATGCCATTTTTAATGACATGGCAAATAAAAAAAAAAGAACACATTTGATCATGGCTGTGTATGAAACAAATTTACAGACAAAATGCCAAACAACCAATTTAAAACAGAACCTCGCTTTGCTCGGTCAATTATTCACTACGATTCAGATGCTCGTATCTTTCTACCTACAGTCAACTTCCTCTGTCGCTGCCTATGGCATCGTTTATAAATGCACTCGTCACTTATACTTGATCATGTACAAGCATATGTCGTCGAAGATTGGCTTTCTGAATGAAAGTTTTGCCACAAATTGAGCAGGAATAGGGACGTTCTCCTGTATGAAGCCTCAAATGGTTCTTCAGTGTAGTTTTGTAAGGTGTACTGTAAGAACAGTAAGAGCAGTGATGGTAGGATACACCCATTTCAATGGTAAGGAGAGATGCACTTTCATTTTCCAGCTCTAAAAGAGAGAAATAAAAATTGAAAGATAATGGAGAGCTTAATTGAAGCTGAAAAAAATAAAATGATGAAAATACTGAAAAAACGAAATCAGTCCTTAAGAGAGTTAACTATAATGATCAATAAAACTATAACAATAGAGACACATATACAAATAAACTTTACACACACAGCTGTTTTAAAAGCTCTAAACATGTAAAATGATTCTCTTCCTCCCTCTAAGATGTCATTAAAAAGCTTTAGAATGAATAACTAAAAAATTTTAATTAGAGATTTCACATTGTTTTTTCCTTAATATAAATGAATATCCTTCCATGTCCAATCAATATCTATAAAAAATAGATCACAAAATTTCATTAAGCATTGCAAAGCTTTTTAGTGACATTTCGGAAAAAAAAATTATACTTTTAGTGCATTTAAAAAAAGCTTCATATTTAAAAGATTTATGAATATATAAATATATTGAATACTATTTAGCTTTCAAAACTTATAATAATTTTTTCAACATCATTTCATTAAAATGAAAGTTTTTGTTTTTAGATTAGCTGTTATTATTTACTAGAAAATCACCTGTCACAAATTGCCTCTTCGAGAGATTTCCTGCCAAATTTGATGAGTTTAAATATAAATATGTGAAAGAAATGTTTAACATTGATTGAAAACAAATAAAAGAAACATATGTTTTATGACCAGAAATATTTTTTTTTATTTACATATTTCTTCATTCAAAAAACCTCTTGGTAAACAACATTCTGTGTAAAGTATTTTTCGTTGTTTAACAATTTTATTATAATTCAATAACCATGAAATTCTCAGCTTGTCAAACATAAGTCAAAAGTTAAAATTTCAAAGGAATTCCTTTTCAAAATTCTAATCAAAACAAAGCACTTCTCTGTTTGTCAAACATTGCCAAAAAATATTATGAAATTGTATCATCACGATTGCAAAAAAATAATCAGATGCATCGTGGCGTCCAAACTATATCACACACATGACATACCACTGACATAATTTACTACTTTTTATTGAAAAACGGAAATTAATTTCAAATATGATTAATATAATTTAAAATTTCTTGGGAACTATCGATCATAGAGAGATAAATTTTATCTCAATCGACAGAAAATTTTATTTCATTATTTTAGAGCTATTAAATTTGAAATTAAAATGACAATTACTCTTTTAAATTTAATATTACCAAAATTTAGGTTCTCTAACAATGAAATAATGCTCTTAACGTTTCGCAGCGCTATGGGGCAAGAGTCTTATCGTTGGTGACGTCAGAGCGTTACCGAGAGACAGATCTGGGCTATTATATTAGTAGTAGGACTTTGAAATTTGGTTTGCAAAAGATAGACATTACCTTGTCTATTTGTGGATCTTACCATTAAACAGGTGATCCGTATGCATTGCCACATATTTTGAGTACAACTGGACGATACAATATCTTAGCATATTAAAAATCAAACGATTGCCATGGCCATTGTGCAGCCTCAACACAAAGCAATAACCACCATAAGTTCATGGGAGATAAGGCATTTAAAGCACAAAGAAGTAATGTATCACTTCAGGGCATTATCTCAAGCATAGTTCTGATAAAAAAAAAAAGGGACTATTTCGATATTCTCTATAAAACTTGATTTAAACTCCTGTTTTACAAATCGTACAAAAGGATCAAAATATTAAAGTTAACACATGCGTAATTTGTAAAATATAGATGAAAAGTTTCGTATGACAGGTTTCAATAAAATACTTTAAATTTACCTTTAAAGAAGTACATACATCTACTACGATAAACAGATATTTCCCAATAAAGTTAAAAGAATGAATTATTCTTCCATAAAACAAATTATACTTTGTGCAAAAATGTATACATATAAACAAGCAATACAAAAAATTTTTGCTGCAATATTCTTTATTTAATCTGTAGTTTTTGCGTACATGATTTGAAATAATAATCAAGTTTTGAAATGGTTATCATCACATAACAGCTATCTCCCCCATCCCCAAATATCATTAGAAGGCAATAAAATATAATGTTCACATAAGACAGATTTGCAAGAAAAAATTAGTAAAATTACAAATGACAATTAATCTACAGTAAAAAGATCTAAACAGCTTTTTTAAAAATCATCTTAGGTATGGAACCAATTTTCAGATTAATCTTGATTGAGCAATGTACCAGTATAACATGTCATATAACTTTATTTGAACAAATGTTTATACGAAATATATTGCCGCTAATTTAAATTTATTAAATGGAACACTGACAGAAAAAAAACTAATTAAAAAATGTATATTTACTAGCAGGGTTCTGCGTAATATAATATACTGTTAGCATCAAATATTAAGAATTTATACAAGCTAACAGAGTTTTCTAATATCCTTTTAAGCCCCAGCCCATATGATCGTGTGGGTTAGACAATAGCTAATATTTCTGCTTCCTGATTAGTTGTATGCAGTAAATGTCAAAAAGAATGAATGTTCTTGATTCTAGAGTCTCAACAGATCTATTTTTCTCACCAGATGGCAGATACTGCCTATTTTTGAATTACAGTCAGCGTTCAATCTAAAAATTACAAAAATATATCCAGTATTAATATTTAAAACGGAATTATGATAGAAAGTTTTATTCACAACATCTGTTAAACAAAATTTCAGAAATAATCAAGAGGAATGAATGTAAGAATTAAATCCTTCATTAGTCAAATCTAAACAAAAATTAAAATTTCAATTGTAATCAAATAACTTTCTAAAATGTGAAAGGAATTATGAAGTAATCAGAAAACTTAAATGACTGATTTGTCAAAACTAATTAAATTTAATTCCAATTCAGTATATGCATAATCTATCCCCAAAAGCACACAACATAAATATATTCATCAAATTCAACAAAAATTAATAAAATTACAGAAATAGGCAGTTTATAACTAAGAACTGTTAGTTTAAACAGAAAGGAATTTTTTTTCTGAGTATCTGTCAACCATACTACTTTATCGCTAATATCATTTCGAATGTACTTGAAAGCTTATCCTCGATAATGTATTGTCATATGTTTTCGAAGGGTGGATTTCTGAGCAAAAGTTTTGCCGCAGGTAGAGCAGGAATAGGGACGTTCTCCTGTATGAAGTCTCAAATGGTTCTTCAGTGTGGTTTTGTATGGTGTACTGTAAGAACAATAAGAGCAGGCATGGCACGGTACTGTAACTTCTTCAGTAAGAATAGATACACGTCTATATTGTAAATCTATAAAGAGGGAAAAAAAACTGTTCACATACAATTAAGCTGACTGAAAAACAGTGAGAAAAGTTTCTTATATGATAAAATAGGTAATTTGTTACGAATATAAAAAAAAAACGATTAATTCAACTAGGGGGGAAAATAATAAAATTCTAAACAAAGTTAATACAGTGGAATCTCCCTATAACAAAATCGCTTGGTTCCAGTTGAAAAATTCGTTATAAAGAAAATTTCATTATACAGAGATTAGAGATTTTTGCAGTTATTTAAGTAAATGTTACAAACCTTTTATTATGTGCGATAAGTTCAAAAACATTTAATTATGACTTTCAATTAAAAATGAAGTAATATTTATTATAAATTTGTTAAAATTATACTAATTTTTATTGCATAAACAAAATGCTCAAAAGTGAAGACAATTCACCAATTTAGAGAATAATATGTACTAATACGGATAAACATAAAATGTGTATTGTCACATCCATTTGCGGTTTCCACCCCGATTCTTGGAATCTTGACCCGTAGAAATGTTGCTCCCTCTGTAGAAACCCAGGTCCCCACAACTGCATTACCCTTCACATAGCATTGTATTGTTATCGCTGGAATGAACAATGTGAGTGGTTCCAAAAAACAGGCACGTGTGAGCGATTTGTGTGCACAGAAATTAGCAACTTTCTTCAAAAATGACAAAAACTGAAAAGATAAAGGTCTGAAAAAATTCGTTATAGGGAGACAACCACTTCGTTATATGGAGAATATTTTGAATGTTATTTAACTTTCCGATTAAAAATTTCGTTATAGGGAGAAATTCGCTGTAGGGAGACTTTGTTGTAAGGAGACTCTACTGTATATAAAACAATTCAGTAAAAGGGAACAGAGAAAAAATTATTAACAAATAGAAAAAGAATGTGTTATTTCAAGAATACAGTTTTCTGGCATGAAAAAGAGCATACTGAAAACTTTAATAAGAGTTAGTTGATTTAAAATTTTTAGATAGAGATGAAAAGTTTCATAAGATACTTTCAAAAAATACTTTCATTTTAATTTCAAAAGCAAGTGGTATGATTAACATTTCCAAGAAAGTAAGAATTAAGCATTCATTCCTCAAATATATATAACAAAAACAGCATTTCCACAAACAATATGAATAGAAAACAATACTGAACTATTGTATATTCTCAGATTCCGAAACTCTCCGCACTTTTGCGCCATGCACTAGGCAGAGTTGATTTCACCAAAATAGGGGTGAAGTGAAAAATAGAGGGAGAGATGTTTAGATTTTACTTAATGTGACCTACCAAAGAACTCTAAAAATACACTCAACTTACTAATTGCGTGTCGCCCCTTTTCGGAGTAAGATAGTCAAAATGTGCTAGTCTTGGTATTTTGAAATGATCAGTAGTTCTTTTCCTTGTCAGTTTTATACCGAAGGTTTAAAATAATTATGTTTTATAAATAAACTCAATTTACTATCACAAACTTCTCTCTTCTTCAAATGATGAATTGCAAAAAGAAAACCCCCTTTTTACTCAGATTTCTGAGACTATTACAATATTAGCTACATGCTTTAATCAGTCATAGTTTTATTTTCTAAAATACATCCGGTCTTTGCGTAGATATTTTGCTTCAATCAGGAGATTAAAATTCTTCCTTCATGAAATTTGAAATTGCATGAAAATTCGAAAAGTGAAATTATGGATATTCTGTAAACATAGAAAGTCAGAAATTTTTAAATATTCTTGGAAGAACAAAGTTTTGTAGAATATTGCAAGTAAGAATTAAAACAAGAGTTTTGTATCATTTTCTGAAGATTTCAAAAACTTTTTTCAATTTAGGGTGAATATTTAAAGATAAATGAACAAGCTGCAAAATGAAAGTTGATATACCATTTAGTAAATAGACAAAATACTAATTTCAGTAAGGGTTCCCACTTTTATAAACAGCTATCAAAAGAGGATTCAACAGACAGCTATGATATACAAGGAAAAAATTTTTATTGTAGTTAGAGAAACAAAACTTACATATTTTTCGAAAAACATGCTTACAATTTAGATCTTCAAGAAGGAAAGCATCTATGCAAATTAAATTACTGAGAAATATTGCTATGACATGAAAGCCTGCTTTTAATAAAGAAAGTACAATTTTTTAAAAATCTAAATCATTATACAGTATAAACAAATTAAAGAAATAAATCCGAGTGAATAGCTCAAATTGTAGTGGAACTAACACATTATACATACATTTATTTAGACAAATAACTAATAATAAAGAACTATTCAAAAGCATTTTAACCCCTTAACTGCCCCTGGCATATGTTTACTCTGTACAGTTTATGTGTTAACTGCCATAAGCATATATAAATACAACTTTACAAAATACCTTCCTCTATAATTTGTTGTTAGTCACATAACTTGCATCTACTGCTTTGAAATACAATAAACTGAATTTGAACATGAGTTTGCCTGGGACATGCAGATGTCTTAGAGTAGGAGAGAGGAATACTACTGTAAGGTTGGCCATAAGGTTGACAATAAGGGTGATCAGGCGGAACGTGGGAGCAAATTGTGCAAGATTTTGTTGACAGTTAAGGGATTAATGAAATGTAATAATGAATTCATCTAATAAAATAATGTATAATCTTTCAAAAACACTTAACAAAAAATACTTTTGTTACACTTAATTCTTTTACCATTCAATAAATTAAAAAAAATCAACATCTAATAAATACATAAATATTTTTGAAAAGCCCAAAATAAACAAAGGTAACAAATAATATTTCTTCAATGGTAAAATATCACATGTACTTTAACATATAACAGCCATTTATAAAAATAATGGAGGTTAGTAGTTAGATCTAAATATTTGTATTAGAATAATGTTTCTGAAATTTTCCAAACTCATTTCCATATTTTGGTCAAACTTTTTTAATATTACCCAAAATAACGAAATAATTCTTAAACAGTTGGTAGTTATATTCAAGATATTTTCACAGCAGTAAAAACTAACATTTATGAATAAAAATCTAAATGCAATGCATGTCTATATTTAAAAAAGAAACCGACCATTTCTTTCTATGTGAAACTATTTATTACACATCTGAACTTGGGGTGTAATAAATATTCGGTCTGGCTGAATACTAAACAGATATTTGGCTGAAAAAAAAAACAGGATAATAATTTTTTTGGAATGTGCTTTTAGATATGTTTAACAGAGAACATCGCACAGAATTATATTTCAGTACATTTATTATCAAAAAAAAAAAAAAAAAAAAAATCCAACAATTACTCAGTTTTAAGTTGTAGAGTATTTAAGTGTAGTTAATAATGTTACATAACATTCATCATTGTAAAGCCTGAAATTATGATCCAAAAACACTGAATTTTGAGGAAGAAGTCTGTTCTGTATATATTACCAGCTTCAGAAAGTAAATACTCACTATATATTATGCTTGCAAGAGCCTCAAGATATTTTCTTGCTAAATTCAAAAATCTTGGAAATTTTTCCACAATTTTTTCTCACCAAGTATGTAGACACTCTATCCTTGTTATTAGAGGTTTTTTTTTTTATTTTTTTTTTATCAAAGTAGGAATTTACTTCAAATAATTTTAATTTATCCACTGAATTTTTTTCTGTATTTGTCATTGTCATGTTCTGCAATGATGACACTTATCTCCCTGAAGTGATCACACAATGAAGAGGGTATTTCATTTCTTATTATTGGAATTAAAATATTTCAAAACTGTATCAAGATTCTTTTACATATACAAAAAATAAAAAATCAATTATATTACCCTTTAATTTTTAAAATTTAATTTTGGGAAATTTTATTTAGAGAGTGAACTATTTTTAAAAAGTTAGTATTCAGCAACCATATATTGTATTTGTTCTGAAATTTGGCCGAATATCCAGTATTCAGTCAAACCACTATTTGTTACATCACTAATTTGAACTATAAAAATCAAATATTCCTACAAAAGCTTTAAATATATATTTAAACTCTTTCAAGTAGATAACTTCTGAGAATTGTACAAAATTCATCAGCATTTCTAGAAAATAAGACTTGCATAATATATTCTCATTCTGAGATATAAATTCAATATTCTGTTTACACATTTCATGAATGTATTGCATAAGGAGCATGATGCATATATAATTTTTGATTTTAAAGTTATGTTAATTTTTTTCTTCTTTTAAGCTAAAAGCACTTTGTTATTTTCCCTTTGATATAGAAAAGGCACAAAGAATATTACATTTAAACATGAAGCATGCTCAAATCTACTGAAAACATAGCAACAGAATATGAAGCAATTAAACTTGAAAAACATTTTCATCACAAGAGAGAACCTATCACAATCCATCCAATAAGATCACGAAATTAAGGTAACATTTTTCTCAAAAGTTGAAAAATGATTTTTGTATAAATAATAAATGCAATGGATATGTAAGAAGAGGTTAAAAAAATATACAAACACATAATTTTGAACATCTTCAAAATAATCATGTTGCAATAGAAAAATTTAAATGGTTATTTTAAGATATTACTTTTAATTGAAGTGAAATATTGCTAGAATTTTAAAGTTACAAGCAAAACCAATAAAACAAAAACTTTCTTATTTATTATTATAACATAGGACAAAATACTTTAAGATAACAGTTAAAATTTAAAGAACAGTTATTGTAAAAGCACGAGAGCCTGAATGTGGTAGTTTTGTAAAATATGGAAGAAATTAGCTAAACTTCTGGAATGAGATGCTTTACTTAATCTGTAAGTATACACATTAAGCAAGCACAGGATGTTTATTACCTCACAATTTCTCTTGTTAAAAAATTCTAGAATTTTCTGAAAATTTACAGTTGCTTCCGTATACCTTCATGGGTTATTTAGAAGGAAGAGATCAGAGCAGCAGCTATATAGAAAAAACCATATGGTTCATTTTTAAAGGGAGGGTTGGGATCAGATTAGTCCCATGCATGTGTCAGCACTTTAGAATTAATATTATGGCAAAAAATGTAAACTATATATATATAATATTGGTTTTTTTTCTATTTTAAATATTTTTATACAGAAAGAATTATTTTACATATCACAGGTAAAAAAAAAGGAATGAACGCAGAAAAACGGACACAATTTTTTGGTTGCTGAAAATCCCAGTAGTTTCTGAAATATGACTTATAAGCATGTAAAAGTTTTTTTTTTATTTGCTTGACAAATGAATAAAATAAGGAAGGAGTAACTGCCTAACAATTTGGAGGCAAAATTATCCTCGATGCATGTTAAATGCTCTAAAAATGGATGTGTGTGCTAAAGGGTCAAAAGAGAAGAAAAACACCTCATAATAACCAAATAATGCAAGTTTGCAATGATTAATATCTGTCCATTAAATTTCATTATTACTAGAAGTATGCAAATACTGATCAAGGCCAATACAAGTAGCTGATGCAACTGTATAAGTTGAAAGTGCATACATACTTGACAGCCATTTAAATTCAATACTATACTTTTTATACAGAATCTTATTTATATGCCTTTTGAACACTTTTTCGACAAAATATACAGTATCAAATAAAAACAGCATAACTGTATCATGAAAATAACCTTGTTATTGTCCAGTAGTTATAATCTTTTAGCAAAACTTATAAGAAAGATATTTAAAACTTAAAAGCAAGTATCATCAAAATGTCTAAACTTATGGTAACTCTTTAGTTATAATGCAATAGTATATTTACTACGAAAGTATATTTATGGGTATATTTGCTAGGAAAGCCAGGTACTTCACATAGCATCTACACATATATATTTTGCAACAAGCAGAAATCCTCACAAACCTTTCAGTTTTTTAATAACTATTTATTGTAATTACTGGCAGTTTTAAATAATAAAAGTGCACTTTTAAAAAGTTTGAAATATTAAATTATCTCAAAATTTTTGATCAACAAAGAAAGTTATTATTCACACAAGTATATTATAATTTTTTTTTTTTTTTATCACTGAAAGAATTTTTGCTTTAAGCTAATAACATTCGTTCATTTTAAAGATACATAAAGGAAACATAATTTCCAACAGAAAGATAACAGCCTCTTTCTTTAATAAATGTATAACAGATGTATTTTATTTTTGTTAAATGCAAAAAAAAAAAAGAAAAAATGTACACAAATCCAAGATAATGAATTTATCGTGCATTTACAATTCTATTTTTTTTTAAAATAAAATAACAGTGAAAAGAGACACCCTGTGATATCTTAAAGCATTTAAAAGTAAATAATGTATTTTAATGGAATTTAGTTTTAAACACCATGTATTGGTAATTTATGTTGTGAAGTTCTATAATTGTTAAATTTCATGGAACTCTTCTTCTCTAACCTTGAAATACATAGACACATATACTGCATAATTTACTACCTACAACTCGTCATTCATAGCTTTTAAGCATTACCAACAGAAGACTACAAAAATATTAGCTAATTCACAGAATTTTAAAGGCTCCGCTTCAAATGAGATCTTTGATGGCTTGTTAAAGCAGTTTGTTGCGTAAACTTCTTTTTGCAGACACTGCACTCGTATGGTCGCTCTCCAGAATGAATTCGCATATGCGTTTTCAGATTACCTTTCAAGCTGAATGATTTTCTGCAAATATTACAAACATACTTTCTCTCTCCAGTATGAACTAACATGTGAGTTTTTAAATTGCCTTTATAGGCTGTTGAATAGGAACAGAACCTGCAAAAGCTGAGCAAACCACTCTCTTTCAAATGGGATGGTGGAAATGCGAGACCTTCAGAAAAACCTAAAGAAACAAAAGAATCTTACAGTGATGTCAGATATTTCTTATATGCTAGAAGATTTGTGCCTGTCTAAGACGGGCTTTTAGTTTGCCAACAATATCTCGGATCTGATTGCCACAGATTTATTAACAAAAGTTGTAGTAGAAAACATCATGCATTGGCAGAATGCTTAAGAAATTCTTTTAAAAAAAGCATGAAAAACAGAAATGATGAATCAATTGAGACCAACTTTAATTTTGAAAATTATATTAAAATCAATGACTAAAATCGGATTGAAACAAATATTGATTCACAATAGAATGCACCACAAATTCAAATCATAAGAAACAACCCTTTTAACAAAAACCAAGTTATTCTAAATTCATAGCATGAAATAAAGACAGTTACTTCCGTTTTGTCTAATTACAAAAAAGAACTATTTTAATAAATATGATAGTTACAAAATAAATGCATGCACCACAAATTCAAATATTATAAAATAACTATCTTTAATAGCTTAAAAAATAGAACTCATTTACTAACACTCAAATCAGAACTTTAAAAGCAATTAGTAAAAAACTTTAAAGATAACAAATGGTAATTCGCAATAGAATGCACTACAAATAACATCAACATACAGGCCGTCCGAGTCTGTTTGGCACGTAGCCAAACCATGTGACCGTTACTTCAATTACAGAATAAATATATATAGTAATTACAGTCTCTACATCACATAAAAGTGGTAAGTAAACATTTTACAAGGCTTTAAAAGTTTGCTAACTCTCTAAACAGCCAAATCGGGATTTGCCGTTGTCTATGATCAAAAGCATTTAAATTCATGTTTCTTATTTTTTTAAATTATATTCTTAAAATATTCTCAAGATTTTAGAGATTTGATTAAATACAAGAAAGTTCAATTTATTTATTTTAAAAGCTAGGTACATGAAAACAATCGGGAAAGGAAATTAATATTATTTCAGTTAACTTTTGAAACATTTTCAGTATCTACATCTGAAATTCACAACAATTTCTGTTCAATATATTTACTTAATCCTATGGTCTTTACACAAAGAAACTAAGATATTTTTTCTCACTTGAAACCGATTTATACTTTTATTTAAATTGCTAATAGCAGTACTTTTAATTATACCAAAGATTTTTTCTTATCCACATAACAAGTATATGTTGCTTTGACAAAAGCTAAGAAATATAGGACATTCATTACATATGGAGGGTGTGATATACAGCCAGACTGATACAGCTTAACTATCTTGCATATGTCAGAGACATTCAGCCTATGTTATTTTTCATTGCAAGATTTGTCTTTTTGAATTAATTTTTTTTTATTGCCTGTTTTTACAAAGGTATAAAAATTATTAAGAATCTTTATCTTTTAAAAGTTTCAAACGATGTTTTTGAATATATAAATATACAGAATCATTTCACAGAACAGAGGTTTATAAACAATAGCTTAAAAAAAAAAAAAAAATTGAAATCAGTCAAAATTCCCATATAATCAAATGAAGAAATTCTGAAAATGAACTATCTTTTGTATTTAAAGAGTGTGGTAGAATGTGCCATAGAATTCAGCAAATGAGAAACAATCCCCTTTTACAAAGATAAAACATACATCATTTCAAATATTTATTTTTATAATTTAATAACTTATATTTTATTAATTAGAACATCAGGTTAAAAAATTATTTTTTGCCTTGATTTAAATGTTACAGCATATAATGTAGCTAGAGTTTTAATTGGAGACTGGCAAAAGAGAATCCTGCTATAAAGTTTTAATATTAAATAATTAAAAGATAACTTTAACTATAAAATTGATGCTAATTTTATTATAAAGAACTACTAAAGATATTAAATTAAACTAGGAGCAAAGAATTATTAAAAGCATTAATTATTAAAATTATTATAGAATTTAATTGATAAGTAAATCATAGAATGATAAATTTTTTCAATTTAAAAATATGAGCTATTTAAGTAACCATAAAAATAAGAAAAATTAACTAGTTCCTTCTGTTGCATATAATAAAAAATAATTATTACAGAGCATTTAATTTAAAATTGTTCATTGAGGAACATGTGATTTTTGTTTAAATTTTTATATTTACCAATAAAGTAATTTAAACTATGAAAAAACACTTATCTATATTTGTGATAAAAATGCAATTCCATAAGTAATGAAGATATAATTATCTAAAGAATACATCTAATTAAAACAATTATGATATTTATCAGTAAACAATGATTTTATGTATTAGGAGGAAAATTTAGGTACAAGGATACAAATAAACTGGAATGAGATACAACACACATGCAGTGTAGCATATTGTATTTGAAAATACATAATTAACAACTCCTGCATTTAAAACAATAAGAATTGTTAGTTCAAATATTACAATTTGTTATAAGGCATACATTCAGTTAAGTTAAATTTTCATGAAACTTACTAACAAACAAGAAAATCAATAATAATTCAACAATATATATAATGACAAATATAGTAATAATCATGCAAAAAGATATTAAATTAAACTGAAAATAAATATAATTTTCTTGAAGGAAAAAAAAAAAAGATATAAATAACAAGCACACAAGTCAGATATTTTTTGAGAACTATAGGATTTTAAAAGTAATGATAGTAGTAAATTCATTACTTATAATCACATTTTAAAGAATAAAACATGCAAAATTTTAAAATTCAAACAGCATACTAACAAAATTTACTTTGTGAAAGATAAATACAGTTTAGCAGAATAATTTTTAGGATAGCAAAACATCAGATTAAATCACAAGATAACAATTTGGATACAAAACACAGTAACATATTAGCATTCAAACAAAAATTTCAGCAATAATCTAAATAGTCACCATATACTTTTATACAACCTAATATCAATTCTATTGATTTATCATTAAAACACATATCGTTTTTTTCACAATGAATTTATTTATTAAAAATTCCCAGTGAATGCTTGAGAAAACATACAAATTAATACATATTTTATCCTATTATTTATTGCTGTATATATTTATTCCTATTTCTTTTAAACCTATATGAAAATTATTGCATAAACATAGAAAGAAAAAAAAAAAACCTGTCATACAACAGAACTGCAGGCACAAATATACAATTATGCATGTCCATGTATATAATGTAATTAACAAATAAGAAAAGTTGTTTAGATAAGTGATGCTAGTTTTTAGAATAAAAATTGACAAAAGATGTTTTATATTTATCTATTTCATTCTAACTGACAACTCAAAAATCATTAATTTAGTGTTATCTTACTGGCACCATAAATTACAGGAATGATTATAGTAATTCACTAACCTACACTAGTAGCTGAAAATCTTTTAAGAAATGCAACTACTGGCTATTTACATATATTCTTAATATCCGTCACATTAAACTTATTTCGTAATTTACTATCCAGCAAAGATATCTGTTAAGCAATTCATTAGTACAATTATAATTATACAGAACTACCTAGTCTTAAAGAAATTATAAAATTAAAATTTGTAAAAATTACAAAAACAATGAATTGGATGAGAAGTTTTCATATGCCGCTTCGAACACAACATAAAAAGAAAAACCCTGTTTTAAGCCGTTAAAGTTATTGCAGAATTACGCACAAATGCAACACAAAATTGATAACACCTTTTACATTCCATCAATATAAAAAAAAATTAAACAGAGGATAAAATTCAAATCAAGTTATCCAAACAAATAAACCAAATGAAATGAAAGTAAAAGTACTCCTGAGAGAAAGTGGAGTGGAGATGAGATATGAGAATTTGATGAGATGGTTGTTTTATTCTATTGTAAACTTGTACCGGATCCGTTTTAATAATCATCACAATGCTGATATCGTCATAGTTGAAAAATATTTGATTTCATTTTATTTTTATACATTCACATCATTATAAAAAATATAAAACCACAGATTTGTATCAAATTCATTCGGTTATTTGTGAAAGTTTCATTTGGTTTCTTTTGAGTTGATCCAAAACCACCTAAGAACAGATTTAAGATTTCTGTCAAAACAATACTGTTTTAACATCGAAAGTATTACAAATATGTCTTTGATTTGAATTTGACTTGAAAAATGCTTAAATTTATGAAATACCACAATAAAATGAGTAGATTTTCCAGTCAGTTATCTATATCAACGATAGAGGTAAAGCCGTGTTAGTATAGTTTGCTTATCAAGGAGTGACGAGTGTAAAAAAACTGTCTGCTCTGCATCTTTTGAAAAATCTACACAAAGATAAAGTAGTTTCTTACCCTGCATTTGTAATATTGTTATGAAGTTTGATGCAAGGTGAGAAAATGGCGTTCATTTTATATTTATTAAATTATTCAGAATATGCATATAGTATATTTTTTCGTTTATGAGATTTTCATACCAATGGAATGAATATTTCATTATGTTTTACAGCCTAGTAACATAATTAGATACATTTCAATTTTTAAAATTATTTTTCTGACACATTACTACAAGGAAAAATTTCTCTGATGAGAAATTTATTAAGTTGTTCGATTCATAGTTATAATTTATGCTTAATTTTCTTCAATTCAGTGGCGAATTCTGGGGGGGGGGGGCTATCGGGCTGCTCACATGATAAATATGTCTGGTCTACATTTTAAATCTATACTTATAAAAGACAATGTTTTTGTGTGTGTGTCTGCGATGTCCAGACGAATCTATCTCACTTACAGGCATGAAATTTGGCACACAGGTAGTCGTAATGGTGACTGAATGTACCTTGAAGCCGGAATTTTAAAATTTAATCTAGAAAATTTTTTATTTAATATTTTGTGTTGTTTTGGGTTATTTTTTGCACTTTTTGCTTCATTTCTCAATAGCATAGCTTCGAATAATTGTACGAAAAAAAAAAAACAGTTACACTATAAGAAAGAACAAATAATTTCCATTCTAATGAAGTTTGTTTCGTACATCTAACGTAATTTACTGAATTTTGAGAAATTTTTGCAAAATAGTCAGTTTTATGATAATTTTTAATAAGGATTTCTTCAAATTCTTGGATCTGTCGTTCTAACATCTCTATAATTTTCATTTTTTTCCAGCTTATAACTGGAATGTTTTTGTCAGATTTAAAACAAGAACGGTTAAAATATCTTTTTTCGTTGTTTTTTTTTAAATTAATTTTTCCCTGATCAGTTCAAACAGTTTTTTTGCTAGCAAGATTTAGCAGCAAGAATTTCTCTGGATGTTCCCCCAGAATGCATTGTTGCAATTTCACTTGCTGGCTGGCTTTCACCTTCCTCGCGGCAGGTGACGTCATATGCTTTCAGTACAACCGATTCCTTCCGGCAGGTGACGTCGTCATATTCGTGTCACCTCAATAATATATACATTTCTGTTTTGAAATGTCACTATTGATAAGAAAAAGAAGCAGGAAAATTAATAACGTGTATCTTTTGTTTTCAAAACTTTTTCGTGTCATTGTGGGCATTCCCCCCCCCCCCATTTTGTTGAAATCCTGATTCCATGGTCAATGCCGTGCACGCACTGCTAGCTACTTATAATTTAAGATCAAAATTGTATGTTCCTCTGTATTGAAGAATATACTATTAAAGTTTCATTAGAAGTATTCTTTAGCTTCATAATAAAATTTTAATAGATTTTAAAGCAATTTCTTAATGTGTCAAAATAATTCTCTCTTTAGAAATTTTGAAAATAAATTTCAGTTATTAAAACTAATCAAAACTGTAGCATGGATCTTGAAGGGAGAATACTTTCACAATTATGATGGGAAGGGGGGGGGGGGCCATTTAACCTTGCTATATTATCAGACTTCAATATCTGAAGGTGAAACTTTGTATAAATATCTGATGTTTCTGTAATGCTAATTGTATTTTAATATTATAATGACAATCTATGAAAAAATCGGCATAAAGTTTTAAAATTTGAAATTCTTCAGCATTTAGAAAATTATTGTAATATTTTAAAATATTAGCATAACTTTTTTGTTACAATTATTTTTCAAATGCCTTTTGTATTTGTATATCCCTTTAAGACCAGACGTATTTTTTAACCAATGGTTTAAACGCCGACTACAACTCAAAATTGGACTGTATCTGCTATCCAATGAGAAAAATAGATCTATAGAGATTCTGGAAACAAGAAAAATATTTTCTTCCTTCATTTACTTTATATAACTACAGAAATATAAGATAAAGTCTAACCCGCACAATCAAACAGGTTTGAAAGGGATATCTTTTGTTTATTGTTTTGTTGTTAAAGGGCTAACATTCTTCAAATTTAAGGACAAATAATTTTTTATATTAAAAGTAATGCAGTTATTTTGTGTTTTCTTTACATTTTGCTTTCCTTTTTAATGTGTTTAATTAATTATGTGATTAGTTTTATGCATTTTCATCTTAGCAGATTGTAACTGGATCATTCTAGTTTGATCCAGCAAGTCATTTGACTTATCCAAATGTCTAGTTTTCACAGTTTATGTATTTATCATATTTTGTGTGTTTTGTTTGCTTTTGTTTTGCTAATGAAATTTTACTTCACAATCTGAAATAGAATTGAACCAGCAGTTTTTCTATAAAAGGAATTTTTCTTTCTTTCATAGGTTAAAATTTTTTTTATTGTCTTGGAGTCTGAAGAAATAGTTTTATATTACAAGAAAATAAAGACTGTCAAACAACAATGTCTAGAAATGAAATGGGAGAACTAAAAACTTCGTCTCTAAAAATGGAACCCATCAATGTAAGATTTTTATTTTGTTTCATTTAATAGTGGTGATGCATTGATTCATATTTAGTTCTTCAAATGTTTAATGACAAGTTTTAAAAAAGTCTGAGAATATTCTTAATAATAATAAAATCCTATTCCCTATTTCTCTCCTATTTCACATTTCTGAAGATGGAATTTTTGTTATCCATTTTTCACTCCCTTATCATTATGTCCTTCAATTCTGAAATTTTGTAAACTTCTCTGTACTTTATAACAGCAGGATATTTTAATATTTTCAGAGCTTAATTATCACTCTATCAATTGATTTAATTAAGTTTTGATTCCGCATGACTGGTGCCACTTTGTACTAAATTTCAGACAAAATTGATTTCAGATTCCATAATACTTATACAGTCGAACGTCGCAAATTCAGAATCGTCGGGACTTCGGCAATTCCGGATTTGGGATAATTCCGGATCTTAGATCATTTCAATATTAAGAAGTGAATTTAACATCATAAAACACAGAATTCAATTTAAATTTTTTTAAAAGCTTATTTATTACTTGTTTTCTTTGATTTATAAACATAATGAATATTATTTCTTATTAATTTTAACACTTTTACAAAACATTTCATTTAAAGTGAGTTGCTTCATTAGTTTCAGTTTTTGATTAAGTAACTTCTCTTTTATTTTATGTATTGCCATTATGTCCGACTCCGAAATAAAGTCCCTTTGCTCAAGTCCTTTTATTGCAGTGTTCAACACTTCCACTAAACTGTCAATTGGTATTTTATCTTCCACTTGTGTTTCTTCTTTGCTCTCCTCGCTATCCGATACTGAAGTTTGGGAGTTCAACACCATACTGCATATTTCGGCATCGGTGAGCTGACACTCTGTCGGGGCTTTCTCGTCGCAATGTAGTACTTCAAAGGCATCATCTTCGGCAATTTCTTGTTCTATTGACTTGATGTACTCAAGTAGTTCAAAAATTGAAGCTTTTCTTTTGAGATCCTAACATTAGGATTACAATACCCCCCCCCCCCCAGCTACCTTCATGCCGCGTCGTTGTACTGTGGTTAAATCCTACCTCCCCAGATGGTTAAGACTGGTTTCTGCTGACTCTGGCATGATTTGGGTAGATAAAAGTTAGGATATATATTTTTTTTTGGGGGGGGGGGGAGGGAGGAGTTACGGAATGAAAAGGTCCGAATTTTGGATCATTCCGGATTTTGGACGTCCGCATTTGCGACGTTTGACTGTAATAATGGATTGTAAATTAAAGACCAGAAATTAAAAAATAAATCAAGTACTAATAAAAGTGTGTTCTTAAAAGTTTTTTTTATCTGTATTACTAAGAATATTAGTTCTTAAATATATATTTTTGTTTTTAAGGAGGAAGAGAAAACACTCTACACCAAGCTGATTAATATGCTGTCATTTATCGATTATTGGGAAGATGATTCCTTGTTACAGTACGCTCTTACACTCATTCCAGTGGATGAATTGAGAGTAAAAGCAACTTTAAAGTACTCAAGTATCTCAGAAAGTGATAGCATTGATATTGATGATGTTTTACTTCTGGAACTGCTGGAATGGTTCAAAGGTAGCTTCTTCAAGTGGATGGATGCACCAAAGTGCGATTCATGTGATGTGGTCACAGAGAACAAAGGATTTATCCCACCCACTGATGATGAAGCCAGGTGGGATGCAAGAAGGGTTGAACATTTTGTGTGTCCCAGATGTGAAAAGAGTTATCGATTCCCTCGATTCAACCATCCTAGAAAACTTTTGCAGACAAGACAAGGACGTTGTGGGGAATGGGCCAACTGCTTTACATTACTATGTGTTGCTTTAGGGTATGATGCTCGTTTTGTGATAGACTGGACAGACCATGTCTGGACAGAGGTGTATTCTCATTTTAACAAACGATGGCTTCATTGTGATCCTTGCGAAAATGTCTGTGATAAGCCTCTCATGTATGAAGTCGGATGGAAGAAAAAGCTGAAGCATGTCATTGCTGTTTCAAAATATGAAATACAAGATGTAACGTGGCGTTACACAGCAGATTTTGAAGAGATCCGTAAGAGACGAAATGTGTGCCGGGAGGAATTTCTTCTTCACTGTATTCTAACCGTTCAGGAGAAGTTACAAAAATCTCTGTCACCACCACAACTTAAGGTATTATTGGAACGGCGTGCCAGAGAGCTAGCAGAGTTTTTATCTCCTGCCAAACCTGAAAATGAAGGTTACAGTGGCAGAACTTCAGGCTCATTGTCATGGCGACTAGCACGAGGAGAAACGTCTTGTTTACCGCCAAATTACTATGTGTTTAGGTTGAGTACTGATGAAATAAAGCAGAAATTTTTTCACATTAAATATAGCTGTGCTTTAGATAAATATGTGCGTGTGAGTTCCCAGTCCATCCAGACAGAAGATTGGAAGTCTTTCACTTTTTCCCAAAAGAATATATTCCGTAAGGTAGAAAATGACTGGAAAGTATCATACCTAGCTCACGCTGAGGGCTTCAGTAAAGGAAGTGTAACATGGAAGTTTGATTTCAGGGATACTAATCTAGTTATTAATACTCTAAAATTAAATCTGCATAGTAGAACATTCAACTCTGGGAATGTAAAGTGGTTGCTTTTTCCAAATTCTGAAGATGAAAATTCAATAAGGTATTCACCTGAAGGTAAGTATCATTGTTGGAATTTATTTTCTATTTATCTTTATGTATATGAAAAATAACTGTCTTGGGTATTATTGTGAATGAAATCAATACATTAGTACCCGAAGTTACATGATAAATAGGACCAAGAAATAGAAATCAGGTTGTAGCTATGCAAATTTTAATTAATTAAAGGCAAGAGTTAGGAAAACATCTATGTGAAAGAAAAGTGTGTTACAAATAATGCAGTTTTCATTCAGATCAATACAAAATAGTGCATATTAAATTAAAAGTGTTATAAAATGGGAGTTATTTCAATGGCAGTGGATTCATAACATCCAAAAAACTTATCTCATAGCTCAGTGACTTATTTTTCTAGCATAAAATTTCTTCACTTTGAGCTAATATTTTTTATTCCAAGGAACAAAAATTTGCAAGAGTATGTTCCTCATTAGAGTCTGTTGTCTCCAAAATTTGTAACCCTTTTTCAAGCAAGCTGAGATCCTCTTTCAAACTTGTAATTTTCATTTACTTTTCTCACTGATCTTGGTCTGAGGTGGCGGTTTCTATGGTAGCGATTTGCTTGCACATCTGTAAGCTCATTGACTATCATTGAAATTATTGCTGTCAACTTCCAAATATCCCTGGTAAGATTTACAACTTCTATAAAATAACTCAGTGGCAGTGTTTGCTTTGAAAAAGTGAGGCGCCAAAAATTTTTAGACATCTAAATGTACCCGGGAATGTAAGGGGTTGAAAACAAAATTTAAAAATTTAGTTACACAGTTAGCTAATTTTCCCGAACACTACTTCTTTTTTATTATTCCTAGTTTTAGGCAGCTAAAATGAAATGAAATTTTTATTTTTCTGGCAAAAAATGGGGGGAGGGGTGTGACTGCCCCCCCAACTTGCCGCCACTGAAATGACTGATTTGATCAGTTTCTGGCATTGCTTCCAGTGGCATAGTGAGGAGTGGGCAAGAGGGTACAGATGTCCTGGGTGCCAATCTTAAGGGTTGCCACGGAGACAGTGCATTTATCCCTCCTTTTAAAATCAAATATGATGAGGGAGTGAAATAATAGCATACCCTGAGCTCCATTTACCATTACCAAACCACTGATGATGAGTTGGAGAGAAAAAATGATATTAGGGCCTAGGGCACCACTTACACTTGCTATGCCACTGATCACTTTTGGCTAATTTTTTAAAAACAAAGGACAAATGTTCTTTTTATTTATGTTATTTGTTTTTATTTTGGAATTTATACTATATCCTAAAATAGGAAATATTAGCCCATTCCAATCGTATGATGCCCAGAGGTCATCATGCGATTTTTTGGCGCATAAATCATCTGCTGACCTCAGGTCACAATACTGCATTGTTCAATATACATGCATATATTTAGGGTTATCATATGTCCGGATTTCAAACTTGCATCCAGACTATTGTCCAGATCTTCAAAATATCCAGATTTCTGCCATTGAATGGGCGCAAGAGAAATTTGGTTGTAATTAATAAATTTTGTCGTATTCCAAAAAAGCTGAAATCATTCTGCCAATGAAAGAAAATTCATTGTTTTACATCCATTGTTGATGAGCATTTGATAAATAATTGTTTGAAAAATAACCCAAGAAAAAGCTTATTACAGTGAAAAGTATTAAAAAATGATTTGAAAAAAATTGACTATTTATGAGAGAGGTCTAGTTCTTTTACTAACAACTCTGAAATGTTTTGCATCTTTAAAAGAAATGTTGCTGTTTCATCAGATTATATTTTGTTCAATTTGTATTTTTCAAAGTGATGCATGACTCTTGTGTTTTTTTCAGATGTTTGTCCCCTAGAAACTACAGATTTGAAAGGAAGCACAAGTTTCATTCTTACTGCTGAAATGACAGGTGGTGATTCCTGGCAACATGCACAAGTATTTCGCCAGTCTTTAGACTCAACTATGTTTCCATTTGAAGTGGAGATTCATTTTGAGGAAAAAGTACCATCTTCTTAAAAGTTTTATGTCAGTCAAGTACCTACTTCTGTGCCATAAAATCAAATTATTTTTGAAAACCATTTTTGATTTTATGATTAAGAAGCTGCATTGATACAAGCCTATGTCATTTAGTTTGTAACCTCTTCACTGTCTTGGGCATGTATTGTCATTCAAAGTGTGTTTGAGGATGTCATTTTTGGAAGGTCTTTGCTGTATTTTTGTGTTGCATTGTGTAGCTTACCTGGAGAGCGAATCACAAAGTTTTATTGGCAGTTAAGGGTTAAAAATTTGTATGTATGAACAGATTCCAGATGGGTTTTTTGATTGGTATGTATTGTGTACAGTATATATTATTTTGTCAAAATGCATGTAAAAGTTATTTTTGGCATTCAATATATTTGTTTCTGATCTGAAAAGGGTGAGTTTTATTATTGAAATCATTCCTTAATGTGAATAACTTTATTTTTTTTTAATTGGGTTTCCCTTATACTGTTTTTACTTTAAGTTGTAAATACTTTAGAGAATCAATATAGAAGATACGCCCAATATGAAAAGAAGACTAAAGTTGTACCGAAAGAATATTTTAACTTCAGTTCATGTGTAACATGACACCTACACTTAGTTGACCTTGCCATAGGTACACTGATCCTGGACATCCCTTTCCCATGCTTAGAAACAGGGTTGATGGTTTCCTTGTAGAAACCTTTGGGTTGCTGATGGATTCAGTTTTTCAGGATTCCTGCACTTCCTTGTCACAACCATTGAACTTTCAGTCATTTTTTAGGAGTCAAAGATATGTAATCACATGGGTAAATATTAAAGCTGTGTGGAAGATGTTTAAGGGCTTCCCATCAAAGTTTTGTTGGCAAGTCAAGGATCTTCTTTGCCACAAGTGGCTGTACTGCAAGCAGTACCATTGGATGCTTTGTTGGAAAGTGTTAACTGCTGCACCCTATTCTAAACAGTTGATGAGTGGAGGTTCTTCGTCCTCAAAAAAGAAACTGTGCATCACTTTTCTGGCCTCCGTGGCAGAGTGACCTGTTTTTAGATGCAAGGAGCCAGGGTGCCACCACTCCATCTTCTTTTAGCAAAGATATTAACTCACTACAATTAGACATAATGCCACTACAGCAAATGTCTCCTTTCCATTTAGGCTTACCTTATATTTTCAGAAAATGCCTGTTTTGTTTTGATTGTTTAAGTTTAGATTTAGTAGAAAGGTATGTTCGAGACGTATGCTTGCAGTATAGCCGCTTTGTCTCCAATTGAGGGAGAGAAAAAATTGAGAATCAATTCTCGAATTGAGGACTACATATGAGAGTTGGCTTCACTGCCCACTCTCCTTTCCCTGTAAGGGAGGATTCGAAACTGTTATTTTTGTGTTTTGATTGTGACTTTTATCAAAATATGTATAAACAATTGTTCTATCCATTTGTATTTCTTCATTCCAGTGTGGTTAATGGCAGGGACTACTTGTCCCTATTTTGTCTTATTTGAAAATGTGTATAAACTTCATCTGCTTAAGGACTGAGTTATTTTACAACCTACGGTATTTAAGACGAGTTAACTCAGGCTAAATCCTTAAGCGGCAAATACCTGAAATTGTGTGATGGAAAGTATAATAAAATAATGCTCATAATTTGTAACATTTGAATTTTTAACCAGCAATAGTATTTTTATTGGAAAATAAAGTGACAATTAGTTTATTCACTGTCATATTCTCAACCATAGTTTATTGCTGCATACCAAGTTTATACCATATTCTCAACCATAGTTTATTTTTGTATACCAATGATTAAGTACACTTGTAACTGGAAGCAGGTAGATACAAGGAAGTTGTATAGATATATAAATAGCATCGTGCTCTACATCTTACCAACATGACTACTAATGTGCTGATGCTGTTATTCAATCTCATATCCATTCACCATACCTTGGAAAAATGAGCCTATTTTAATGACCCAAGATCTCCACTTTTTCTGAACACTTCCAATTTCATTATCTACATTACTTGGCAAACCTCATATTGGCATTCTTAAAATATAATTATACTTTATTCTTCCAGAGTCTGAATTTTATTACATGCCTTTTTATACCCTAGTTCCATAGTCATATTATGATCTTTCTGAATTTAATACAATTTTAACCTCTGTCAACTCAACAGTCAACTGAATGGTTTTTAAACAAACAAAACAAAACTTTCTAAGTTTGTCCAGGGAAAATGATACAGCTAAAATGAAAATTTAACTTGGATACAATTTTGCTATTAATTTATGTATGAATATTGAAAACTTTTACGATCAATAATTTTACATTGAAGGAAACAAATTTATCTCTGTATTGCATTTGTTTTACTGCAATGTATGTGCAAATTGCTTCCTAAATAAGCCTAAAAAAATTGTGACTGCATTCTTTTATAAGCAGCACATTTTATTATTATGGACTGCTCAAGTTGCATATTAATTGCCTCAAATACATGTCTGAATCCAATTAACCATAATTTTTGTTGGTAGAATTGTTTTCATTATACTTATTTAACTTGACTTGTTTGTCAAGATAAATATTTATTTGATTTTTCACTCACTTCCTGTTGTGCTTGTTTTGAAATTTTATGCACTTGTCTGTTCTCAAAAACAATGCCCTATTTTAATAATTTCAGAATTTAATTGTCAGTTAATCGATTCAATCAATAAAATTTTGATTCCATTCAAGGGCGCCACCTGGTAGTGAATTTGTAAAAAAAAATAGCCTGCCAACAAGATCCTATTGTCAGAGATTTACTAACAAAAGTTGTAGTAGAAAATATCATGCACATTGACAGAGTGCTTCAGAAATGAAAAGTAAATTTTAGATGTAAATATATATGAACATTAAAAGTAAACAATAAACCTATCAACAGAAACTTCATTGTAAACAACATTCTTTGTGAAATATCTGTTGTTGTTTAACAATGCTTCTTGTGTGAATTTTTTCATTTGAACTTTTAACATGGACAGGATTCCGGCATCTTGATAACGCAACATAAATCCAAGTGAATTTCTACTCTCTCACTATGGTTTTGTAAATCACTTTACTTTTAACAATTACTTAATGCAAAGACCCTTTTAAGAAAACAAAAGTGTTCTAAATTAATATTTTGAAAAACATAAATATTCAATTCCAAAATTGTAAATGCAAAATATATAAACCAATTCCAAAATCATGTACGAAAAAGTAGGAACCTTTTTAACAAAAACGAAAGTATTGAAAAAGCTTTTTAAAAACAAAAGTATTTTAAATATCATGAAAACAATTACTTTCGTCTCTGAATAAAAATAATGCAAAATCCACTAACAGAAAAAAATGCATAAGAAAGAAACCTTTTAACAAAAACGAAAGCATGAAAAAGAGAATTCATGACAACAATTATTAGTAAAAATACTTATCCTTTGTTGACCTCCAACTAATTTGTAACAGAATTTTTCGTACAGAGAATTCATGGATGAATAAGCATCAGTGGCGAATCTTAGGACTTGGCCTGTGGGGAGTGAGCTGAGGTCATAAAAATTTTGTATCGTCGTGATGAATGTCAAACTTCATGGCTAAAGTAAACCAAAACTCTTTAACTTTACAGACTTTACTCATCTGACAATAAGAATCATAAAGAACAATACAATGCTTTTGATAATTTAATAAAAATTACGATGAAATAACTAGCCAAAAAATGTCTTTGACAGCGTCAATGCTACAAGTGGAATGACTACAAAAGTACAAAAAGTTTCGATCCTTTCAAGCTAGAAAGCAATGTTGAAACGTTTTTGTTATTTTTTTAAAGAGAAAAATTAAGAAAAAACATCTGAAATGATGTTAAATTAAATCAAGAATTCTGACTTGGCTCTGGGGGGAAGGGCTGTAGCCCGATAGCCCCTCCCCTGGGTTCGACACTGATAAGCATAAATAAAGAAAAGGACACCAACAAAATCAGCTTTAAAAAAAGCTGTCTGAGTTTTTTGGTGCCATAACAGAAATCTCATTCCTTCCATTAGATAATGACGCAGACCAATGGGGCAATTTAGCAAAAAGAGGGGAAAAATACACAAAATAAACAAATATAAAAGATGCTGGAAAATTTTGGAAAATAAATAACTCCCATTTGATATTGGCACCGATGAAATCTATGAAGCAATTTAAAATAAAAAAGAAACTGCTTAATTCATTAAAATAGACCTCTCAAATAGCAATTATGTCCATCCGTCCCAATGAATCCACATAAAATAAGAAGAAAGGAAACTGCTAAAATCAGCTAAAAAAACCTATCATAACTCCTATTTGATATTAAAGCATCGCAAAAAAGAATCAAAACTGTATCCTGTGTGTATGCTAATTTGTAGACAGGCTGTCTGGTCTGAATCTCTGGCATGTAGCCAAACCACGTGAGCATTTCAGAAAGATTTGGGTGTTTATAGTATAAATAATGAATTATAAATTAAAGATTAAAAAACAGGAACTAATTACCAAAAAATTTTTACTTTTTAGTACACAAATAAAACTTTTTTTTAAAAAACCTATTAAATTTATTCCATATAGATTTTCAATTTTTATAACTTCTAAATACTATATATATATGTGAAGTGTCTTCCTATTATGGCTGGTAACATGCAGCTGTTTTTATAATCTACTGCATTTTCTTCCCACTGACAGTCACAGCATTTTAATTTGGTGAGAAGATACTACTCGACAGTTATATTTGCAGCTAATTAACAATGAAACACTTTCATTTTGTATTGTAATTGAAGCAAATCTGAACTGTCAAATATATACATGAAACTAAATATTCAATTCCCCCCCCCCTTCTGGATTGTTCACCTGTTTGTTGGATATCTTATTACAATGTTATTTATTGCTTTTTTTTTTAACCTTAAAATTACATGAATTAAAAATAAACCATATGGAAAGTTTGTCTTTTACTTTCAATTCTTGTCACATTCCAGCCTCAATCTCTGTTAGCAATCTTACAAATACAAAGAAAACTTCACTGGCTGTCAAAAAACAATTTACATTCCTGACAGTTTTATTTCTCTTTATAAAAGCCAACCTAGTGTTGAACTCTTTCTAGGATGTAATACAGACTATTTTGAGTCTTTAAATATGAAAATGTTATATTTAAACAATCCATAATTTTTTTGCTTGACATATTTAAAAACAATTTCAAATTAAGTACCATAGTTTTAAAAAAATGCCATCTTAAAAATGTAGTGAAGCAGAATATTTTATCATTTTTCCAATATAGTAGTATTATAAGTTTCAGACTTTGTTAATATTACAAGTATTTCATTAGAATTCATTGCTTCTTTCAAGGAATTTTTTTTTTAAATTTCACTATTAGTTTAGAAACTGATCAATCAAATGATAATGGTAAAGTTAATAATTGCAAGAAATATATGATAGTTTCAATATTCTGAACATTTCAGATTTCCAAGCCTTGAAATACAAATAAAACATTTTTATTAGAAGAATGAAGAAAACTCTCAGTATAAAAGAATTAAAAAGGATAATTTTACCTCGTCTTTTTCATTTTAAGCAGCTTTTCATACACGATAATGTTACACATATGATTTATTAACTAATTTCCTGCAGAGGAAATTCTTTTCAAAGATAGGGGTGTTCTTTTTTATATATAACCAATCTTTATAGAATAATTCGAGAGAAAATATTGAAAACTTTAAAAAATCTCTTAATTTCGAACCTCTAGTCCAAAATATCATAACACGATAATGCGGAGACTTAGATTCGTCTATCTCAATTGCATCAACCCTTGCATTCTGTATGCAACAATTTTTATATTGTGAAATTTACAGAAAGAATGTCTGTTTTATAACAATTTTTTATAGTACTAGTTTCTTTCTTCACATAACTTTTATACCCTGCTACTCGCAGAAAGTATGGAACCTTACCATTATGTTAAAAAGATTTTGTGAAGTGAATATATATAATATGAAGTGAAATATTGCATTTTTACCATGCTTTAGATTACATGCAAAAGATTGTTTTAAACCAATTGTGTTTTGCGCAATGCATCAAATAATTTACAGAAAGTATGCCAGCCTTTAAAAGACTAAGCTAGATATGTTTTGTAAAATAGTGCATTTATTTATATGGAAATTAAAAACAAAAATTAGTTTTCCTGAATCTTACCATGAAGAATTTCATGTCCTGTTAAAACTAAACCAATATTGTATTCATCTATGTGGAAATGTTTTTGCATTAGCTACAACATGCAATTTACTTTTTTCAGAAATTCAGAGCAAATTTAACCCTTTTAGTGCCAAATGACGATATATTGTTACGTATGCAATGGCACCTTACTATTCACATCAGGAGAGAACTCGATCTAAAAATAAATTTATAAAACATTATAAATGGTTAATGTTATATTATAACATTATAATTTCTTTGCAAAAGAATTGAAAAAGTTGTTTATAGATTTAACTTTTTGTTATATTCCATGCAGGTTGGTGCCGAGACTGTGTATATGCGAGAGCAATAAGATGGAAATTGACACATGGCATTTTCTTGAGACTGTAATTACAGGATTTAGTTGGCTATGACCAAATGATGAATTTATGTGCTGTTATGATTCAATTTAGGTTTAATTCAAATAAGGTTTATTAAATGCAATTAACCTAATTAGCAATCCCGGGTTCGACCTGTCTAATAATTATTTTTATTAATGTAATCAATTTAGCACTCAGCATGCAACACAAAGACAATATTAATTTGAAATATATAACCTTAAACTTTATTTACAGTATAGATATTTAATTATAAATTTAGCATTAAATAAAATAAGCCCAGGAAGAGTAGGATCACCTAAAATAATTAGAACAGTCTGTAATTGCCTCTAAAAGATTCGATATCATGAAACGTATTTCAAACTCACCAGGCAACGTCACTCGATTTCCAGTCCAATATTCATTAAAATATATTCACTAGTAATTTCCAATCCAAGGTACTAATAAAATCAAGTCACTAAATTGCTTTCTTCACTCGCCATATATGGTCTCAATAAAATCTGTTCAATTTACCAGGCATCCACCGTCACTTGGATAATGAGACCATTCGGAGAAATCCACCACTTAAGGGTTTCTGCTAAAACTCACCACCTCGTTTTTTTGTTACTTCAATCTCAGCTCCCCTAAGTTTAGTTTTTTTAAGTTTTTCTCCCTCCCCTTTGTTACCCAATCTCAGCTTCTAATATCCACCCCTTTACATATGTCCGGGTCTAATCTCCTTGTTGAAAGGGCAGGTGCAGCAAGGGGGTCGTGTCTCTGGATTGTTCTCGACCCTTCAAGGGTTCAGGGGATACATCGCTTTACTTGCGAGGATTAGAGAGTGATGTCTCGATTCTTCTTGATGTATCTAGAGTTCACGTGTGGCACCACCTCTACAAGATTATTCGCCACCATTTTTGAAATTTCTATTCCAGAGAATTCTCGAGTTCACTATGTTCTAATTCAAGCAAAATAGTACACAACAATGCAAATACTGTTTGTAAAAGAGAACTGATTTTTCTTTTTTCTATATTTATGTTATTCGTACGATTCTCAACAAATATTGAAATACAACTGGCATTAATTTATTCTCCCTTTATTTCATAATATGTTCCTTTTTGAATTTTGTAAACATTCTTATTTTGTTAATGAGCTTTTTCCCAAACCTTGGCAAATTCGTCAAATTGGTCTGTCATTCTTCGCATAGGTACGATACTATCGGTTGGCACTAAAAGGGTTAAAAATCAATTATTTGCAAACTAATGAAGATAGAAAGATACCATTAATTCAAAAAGGATGGAAATAAAAATGTATTTTTTAAATCACAAAACCAGCATTTGTTGGTTGCATAGATTACAATTTAAACCACCAGATGGTTCTGTAGTTGTCGGAATGATGCATTACATAGGATAAGACAATGAATGAAATAACTGCTTAAAATGTTCAACATCTCATCTTCCATTCAGGAATATTGCTATCATACAAGAAACCACACTTTTTTACGGCATTAAGTACTATTTTGGATATGACAGATTCTAAGCAACAGAAATGCAAACCAATAAATCCTGGCTACGCGATAAAAAAAATCTAGTTTCATTTCCATCGTTTTCTGCAAACTGCATTTTTCTATTTTAATCTGTTTGTGAAATATTGATTTTTAAAGTTGCTCTGAATCAGACCAGTTAGGGGTAAGCAAAAAGGATCTTGGTAATGGCGGGAAAACACAAAACATAAGAATATTCTAGAATTTCACTTTTAAGTTTGTAAGAAAAATGAAAGTGAAAATTGTAAGTGTCCAAAAACCTATTCAGGAAATGAGAAAAAGGAAGTATATTAACATCTAGTAACTGAGTAATTGTAAGTTCTCATCATAAGTTAATGCGAAATTATTTCATTGGTATTTACATTTCTTTTGACATTGAACTAATGCTATTTTAAAAAATCGAACAAAATGTAAAGTTAAAAATGAATCCCACAAATTTTATTACATTCATTCATGTCATTTGACTCTTACGAAAACCTAAGGACTTGGTGTTATTAATAAAAACTTTTTTGTGCATAGGGGTGGTTTGAGGGGATATAACAGAAGGGAGTACTCAAAAATAAAAAGGCTAATCAAGGGGTACGAGAGTGAAAGGTTGGGAACCGCTGCTCTGAATTTTTGAAATGCCATGTATATTCAAGCAGATGCAAATTCTGTACATGCATGAGACAATTTTTCGACAGTAAAAACAAGGCATTCACAAATATTACCTTTTATTTCTAACATAAAAATACACAACTATAAAATCGACAACCAATTGAACTTTATCTGTGGATTCAAACAAAAGCTTCTGAAAATTGCAACAAACATAATAAAAAGTGAGTGAAATATTGCTGTATGTAACCTTGTACCTAGAAGTACACAAGCGTTTGAAGAGTTCTAGAATCGACTATAAGACTGAAACAAAAGATTCGTGAAAGCTTACGGAAAAAGATGCATGCCTCGAGCTTTAAACAACTACCACTTTTAATAAATGGAATATTAAAAATTTTAAAACACTTATACGAGATAAATATCCAAAATTGATAGTGTATAGACCACAACATTGTTTGGAAACGAACGATTTCACATAGAACAGCTGAACATGAAAGCAGAGATTAAATCTTCATAAGTAGAGAAGGTGCTCTAAAATTTATACTTCAAAAAATTGGAAATTAAGATGCCTCATTCTTTGATCAATAATTAAACATGATTTTAAAAAAGTGATTCTAAGCTTTTACACATTAACTTTGATTTTAAACCACATCAAACTTTAACAGTGTTAACATATGCAGGTTTCTTTGGCATTCTTGGCTGTTAGAATAGGAACTACATGGAAATTCACGACAGCAAAATTTACACTATTAGTTTATTACAATGGGCAATTGATTGGTTATATCTGAAACATGTTAAGCGATGTATATAATCAATTTAATCTTGAACAAAATAAGAAATATAATTTAAATCAGGAATAACTTTAGAATTCATAAAAAAATATAACTGTGAACATTTCAAAGTAAAGGCTATTGAACATATAAATTTGATTTTTTTTCAAAAAATATTTTTAAAGGAACTATATTTCCCAAGTCCATTACATTTATGAAAGCACAGACAAACATTAAAGAAGAATATGAAAAAACACTGAAAAAGCAGTTACAGCAGAAAAGCAAGCATGTCACAGGTTTGATTTTTTTTTTTCATGTGAATCAGCACCATTTCTACAGATCTCACAGCATAGTTTTTTAATTCTTCTTTTAAAGCTAAAATATTCAACAAAAAGGGGGGAAACTGATTCACAATTGAAAAACATAACATACATAAACATCTGAATAAAGATATTAATACACTTTAACATTCAATAGTTGGTACATCGTTAACACCACCGATGTGATATATAGTGCTTGCTGCATGTGTGGGGTTCCAAGCACAACTGGAATTGCTCTCTTATATCTATCACTCGGAATATAAAAATGTATTCACACTGGTAAATGCAATTTAAAATGAATACTTCTGCTGTTTTAAATAAGATAATTATAAAATTTGCATCATTTTGTTTTTAAAAAATGACCAATGCTTCTTCCCCACTGGCACACAGATGGTGTACAATATTGTATAATACTGTACATCATGTTGTGCTACCTGGGTTCTGGAAGAGGTAGACATTCAAAAACTATTCTATTCCCCTAACATCATTTGCTATTAATTCTAAAATATATTCTCATCAGTAATAATCAAACGATTCAAAATTTGTTAGAAAAACTGAGAAAATAGCTTAAGTTATTGCATTATGAAGCTCATTCATGCTTCCTAAACATTGTATTTTTAAGGAAAATCCAAACCATTCAAGTAATTCAACACTCAGAGAAACTGAGATTTATATCCATTTTTTATCGTTTAAAAAGCATTTAAAATTTTAAATTGCTCTTTAACATTCAAATTTTTTTATTTAACTACTTTTAATGAAAGACTTGGTGAAAGAACTATAAATCCCAGTCCCTTAAAGAGTTATTTGGCTTTTGAGATTAAAACCCATCACAATACTGCTGTAATTAATAAAAAAAAAAAAATGTTACAGATATGCAACAAGAGCTTCACGCTGGCAAGCAAGGTATAATTATACAAAAAAACAGCAAAAGATTTTGGTAGGACTGAGAGTCACATCAGCAATTCCAACTGCACTTGGGGTTCCAGTATTGTCAGTGTATCTCAAAATATATAGTATTGCAGCGTGGGTAGCCTGTCACCGTCTCACAATGGCCCCCTAACAGTGAGCAGAGTTTTGGTGTTAAAAACACAGTATGCATTGCACTTCTAGATCTAGAACAACGCTCAATATCACAGCTATCTCAATAAAAGACAAGATGGTTTTCGGCGGACTCGTCATACATTAGGTGTAAAATCTAGATTATAACTATCACACACTCACACACAGATGTAACAGATTTCTCCGATCTCGATATCACTGTATACCCAGATGGAAAAAATAAACAATAACAACGAGAACATGATCGTTCTTGTAGATGTAAAAGATCTCAAACGTTGTAAATATGTAAATCTGGAGCCTGCAAAAAGGGCCCATTTCTGCGAACATCACAATAAATTAAGAGAAATAAAAAATACTAGATCTTAAAAATAAACAAGTATGTCAAACAATGCACATTAAAAATATGTGCTATGGATTTTATCCTAAGGGCAATATAATTTTTCTCTATACAGATCTTGGTCACCCTTGGACGACCATTTCAGCTCAGCTATGCCTGTGCTAAAGTACACACGGTCAGCACCAAAATAAGGTTCATCGATTGCGAGGAAAAGCCTAAAATAGATTTGGATGTAAAGACACACCAAAGTTGGCACTTTTTATTTATTGATTTCTTAACCACCTAGACTCCACAAAGTCTCTTCCCTGAGTTAGGACGCTACCTGGATGACGTCAGGAACATCAATACAAATGGAATGTTAACATTTATATATATACATTATAGAATCTGCAATAGAACCCGCTTTCCCCGCAAGCGATGAGACAGTTGCCACATATAAAAGATGGAAGTGTGTGCGCATTTAAAAAGGATGTAATAGAGACGATGTAATCACAATTAGTTCTACATTTGAGCGCCGAGTTAGCTCAGGGCTACTACATGCATGGTCCTCGAATACAAGCCCACAAATCTCAACGATCGCTGCTTGCCCTCGTCGTTACAATCTCCTCGCCATTGAGTGTGGCTCCCGACAAACGACATTGAAAGCATCCACAAAGAGAGCAGGCAAAAAAAGAACACAATCAACCAACTTCTGGAGAGGGTACCGTCAATAAACTATTTAAAAAAATAAAACCAAATAATACAGATGTTCCCCTGGTGAAGAAACCACATCATATATATTCCCATTAAGAGAGATCATAAAAAGTTTCTTTTTTTTTTTTTTGCAAAACAGAATAGCTTATTTCTTTTAAAGAGATAAGAAGTTTGCACAAATATAAACACCTTTTTTTTTGCGATTACAACAATGACTAGCTTAAGACACAGTATTGTTAAACAGATAAGTAACACGTCATTATTAATAACTTCTTTTGATAAAAATAAGAGCATGCAACCGGCATCACCACATCTGATCCCTCAGGATTTCATCCAAGTAGGCGCCGTCTGCGTCCATATTCACATTCCGAACTGCAAGGGGTAGTTCGTTGAGGGTCATCGGTTGCCAGTACTGACCAAGGCCATAACTGACCTCATTCTGCATATGTTCCAGTGCCCCCTGCTGAGTTAGCTGCTCACTCTCTTCCAACTGGGTGGAGGAAATGCAACAGGCTGGAATCTTTAGATCTTTTAATTGCTCCCCTCGTAACCTGGAGACAGCTATAAGACTATCTGCACCAACCTCATAACCTAGAAAATACAAAAGTCACACAACTTATTAAAAAAAGCATTATAAACAGACCAAATTATGCAAATAGCAACAGTTTAATAAAGATTAAGAAATTCGTCTTTAAAGGGTAAGATTGTAACTACCCTTTAAAGCGGTACTTTTCCGCAAGCCGGGCGCAAGCGAAAAATCGCCAAATAATGTAGAATTCCGCCAAATTTTGCCGACATTTGCGCCCGCTGACTTGGCTCGCAAATGGCGACATTTGCACCGGCGACTTGGTTCACAATTGGCGACATTTGTGCCCGGCTAACGGAAGAGTACAAAAAAAAGTATTATAAACAGACTAAATTATGTAAATAGTAACAGTTTAATAAAGATTAAGAAATTCATCTTTAAAGGGTAAGATTGCAACTACAATTCTTTCTTTCTTAATGTATAATATAGAACTGCAGGGAACAAACAGAAATTTTGATTAATAGCAAGAGTAATATTTGTACTAACAAATAATGGACAAAAATAGGCTAAAGATACAATAACAATGCAGAAGAAAACTCTTAACAGTAAGCAGGGGTAATTATGACTCAAATTCCAAAATTTGGAAAAATACTTTGAGTTAAAACATCAAATAACTCAGGATATAAATGTGATATACATCCAAGCATGCAAACACTTATTTTTCAAAAAATTTTGTTAGAGAAACTTTTTTTAAAATAAAAATTAATTTATGTTTCATAACATCACTTCATACAGTTGTTTATCTTTTCAGATTCTGAATATGTTTTTTAAAAGTTTAGTTTGGTCATGTCTCTTTTCAAAGAAGGATAGGTGTTTAAATTCTGGGAGTTGCTGTGTTCACTTTTTTTAATAGCTGAGAGTTGAGTATGACTATCAAGATATTTTGACATAGACAGCAGCTTTTAACTTCATCCTTTAAGTATCAACCTTGAAACTGAAGTATGCATATTCATAAGTGTTAAATATGGAGAGCTGCTAGTGGAAAGATAACAACCAACAGAATGCAGGGTTTAGTTTAGTTATATTTACATCCCCCTTTTGCAGCAATACGAGGGGTATTTTGAGATGGACCTTGTAATTTTGAACCATGGTCAGATGACGAGGACAACACCTGAGTTTTTGAACTTGTTTGTCTCTATACCATGCAAATCGCTGCATGCTTTTTCTGTGTGCCTTCACAGCGAATCCAGAGTCAATACTTGACTGCATTTGGTATATCAAGAGTATTTTACCAAATTTCTCGGATAATCAAAATTCTCCGGAATCTGAACAGAGGTCAGCCCCAATTAGTTCGGATTCCCAGGGTTCTACTGCACTTGTACAGATAAATTAATGTTTCTCCTCTTCTAATAAACTGAGGAGGAAGGTAGGATTTTACAGATAAAAAATTAATGCCTCGTTTTGCTCTGAAGCTTTCAAAGACGGCCACATCCAAACTAAACAACCAATTTTATGTTACAGATACATTGGGGGAATAATATAAGTGATAATGAAAGTCATAGAAGGGGAATGCTCAAGCCTTTAGATAGGATATATGCCTCCATAAAAAAACCTGAGGCAAGAAAAATTCTCAATATGAAAATATTTTTATAGTCACATGATAGAACTTCAACCACATATATATATTTAAATTAGGAAAAACTTAATGATATATTGTCCCTCAAAGGGTTACGGTAGTGAGGTAAGAAAGATGGATGAAGTGGTGAAGATAAAAGAACTTCACAAGGTGCAAACGCTGTATATTGAAATAAGCTGGTTCTCAGACAGACCTGGAGCTTTTCTCGTATTTTTATGGTCTGAATTACTACTGCTGCTGTAGCAGCCATGAATTTGTATTTTTAATTACCTACAATTTACACATATTCTCAACTAAGTAAATTACAAAAGTGCCATAATTCCACCTAATGGCAATGTAAGGCATTTTTTTTTTTTTACAGAATTCTTTTCATGATGCCATTAGTTCAGCTTTTCTCATGTTTTTATGGCCTGAATTACTACTGCTATTGTAGCCATGAATTTGCATTCTGAATTACCTACAATCTATGCACATTCTCAACTAAGTTAATTACAAAAGCATCATAATTTCACCTAATGGCAATGTTAGGCAGGTTTTTTTTTACAGAATTCTTTTCATGAAACCATTATTTCCCCTACCAGATTCAGACTCCATGTAATATCAATTTAATCATGAACATACGCAGTTTAAAAAGAAAGCATAAAAGTTCCGCATAAATGAACATTGTAATTACAAACCTATTATTTTGACATAGGTCAGCTTCTTACACCTCCAGGCCAGCATGACCAGCGGATCAACGCCACCTCTGAGAAAAGTGGCGGCTGGCAACAAGTCATCATCCAACTCATCGACCAGGACTAATGACCGAAGGGAGTTGTCATTTAGAAAGGCTATTCGAGTCAAAATGTCGACATCAAATCCAGACGAGAAGTAGACCCGGAAGTGTGCTAAAGGCATCTCTCCACTCAGGACATGTCGGACATTCTCTGCGAGGTTGTGGAAGTGGAGCAGATTGATGGTGACTTCCAGGTTTGGACTGTGCAATGTCAACCTCTTCCAGGCAGCATCGCTGACCCTGGGAAATCGGTAATCGAATGAATGGACGTGGATGATCAGGTGAGTCAATGGCCTGTGCTGGGACTGAGAGAACACATCGAGAAGATGGTCATTTAGGTAGTCGTAGTCGATGCTGAGGCGTTCAAGTTGGAGGAAGGTTCTAAAGAGTGAGGTCTTGAGGTCGTTGATGAAGTAGTTACCGGGGACTTCTTTCACACTGGAGAGGTGGAGGGATCGCAGGCATTTTGCCTGGTATTTGGACAGTGGAGCTAGGAAGTGCTCAGAGAGATCAAGGAGCTCTTCGATGCAGCCCAGGGAGAGATGTTCCAAGCAGTGAGCTCGTTTGATGATTCTTATCAAGAATTCAACATACCTGAAATTAGAATGTTCAATCTCTTATTGCTGCTTAAGTTTTCATAAAATGTCTAAGATTAACTCTTGATATACAACTGTTAACTTGCCTTAGTAAGACACTGCATGTTAGGTACTGAACAAATTTCTGAACTTGTTAATGAACAGCATCCTATTTATAAGATAGTTACATTTCATTTCTATGGCTAAATGGAATATATCCCATTGTTTCTTTTCTTTTGCTTTGTCCAAAAAAAGGCAATACACATTCCCAAACTCCTAAAATAATTTTCAACTGGCACATACCAACAGTTAGCAAGATTTTGAAGTCAAAGTATTGTCATTTTGGAATTTTTTGTTTTTGATTTATTTTCAAGGTAAAGCACAGAATTAAAAGTAATATTTACTTTTCAATATTTTAAAAATCTTTTAATATACACCTTTAAAAAAGTTTTTAAAAAATGATTTTCTATTGATTTTTCGACAACTTTTCTAAAAAATAAAGATGCCCCCCCCCCCAAAAAAAAAAATCACAGAATTTAATTTTATAAATATCCTAACCTTGGCATTTTTAACATAATTTAAATGAAATTTCCTGAAATCTATGATTTATATTAAGTCGAGCATTAACTGGTAAAGTAAGAATTTGAAGGAAAGAATTGACAAATTAAACCAATTAATAATATGTTTGTTTTTTCCCCCAACTATCTAGTTAGATGGCATTTTGATACATCTAAGAGTTTACAGAATACATGGAATATTAATAAATTCCACAGTTTTATGATTGAATTATAATTAAGGTTTTTTAAACTTATGAGGTCAATTTTAGCTCATAAGTTTTTTTAAAAAAATAATGCATACACAACCACATATGGACAAAACCGTGAAGTGGTTAGCCACCCACCCACCCACCTATCTTCAGCAGATGGCTTTTATTTTTGATCACTAGTAATTCTAGGTTTAAAAAAATGGAAAGATTTGAATTAGGTAAAAATATATATATATATTTGACATTGTTTTACTTAAAGAAATACATCATACACTCTTAAATCGGATATGCTTGGTGAGGAGCAATTATGGGAACATTGGCTTCGAAAAAAATAGGTCAGAACTAAAACATTGAAACTAGTCAACCATTTAATTATAATAAACAACGAAAGGTTTAGTTTTACAACAACAAATGGAAAACTCAGAGGAGCACTTCACAAAAAAAGAAATGTGGATCTTAAATCTAACTGGTTTGAAGAAGGATAAAATAACAGAGCAACTATTTGTGATAAAATTATCCTAATTCTTCAATATACGTATTTCATGTATTGTTACTTATTGTCACATATACATCACTACAATAATAAAAGTGAAAAATTCATAAACAGTTTATACACAATAGAAATTCAAACTACTGAATAGATATTTCTTTAAATTTTGTTCACAAATAAGCTTACTTGCTTACTATATGAAGGTTTCATGACAATTCATTAACCCTTCACTGCATACTGTATCAAATTTGATACATAATTTATTTTTCACATTAATAATGAATAGAAAATTTTTTGTCTACACGTACATGCTGAATCAGATTAGAAACATCATAAGAGACCGGATAATAATCATTCGTTCTATTTTCCATGGACGGCACAGGTCCTATTGATAAGTCTGTAGTAGTCAGTTATTCAATTCCTGATACACCTATTGACATATTTACGCAGTTTTTAGCATTTAAAAGGAGTCTTGCATCTTTGATAGTTTCCTCAATTGCTTCTACAGGTATTTACCATCTGATTATACCTGATATTAGTCTTAAAATACTTTTTTTATTGTTTCATAAAAATGAAATAGCGATTTGATACGTTCATTAAATTCAATTTAAAAATATCACAATTCTATTTTGATATTTTTCTGTTGTTATACGTGAACTTCCCATGCCAAAATTTTTTTTTTATTTTGAAATTTAAAAAATCGTGCATTGAAGGGTTAAAGAGTTCATTTTTTAAATTAAAATCTGTTTCCATAGATAGAAAAGTTTCGTTTCATCTTTAGTGCTGCCATTCCTACCAAATGAAAATATCATATATTGTTTAAATCATTTTATTTGCCTCCAAGTGCCACTCACAATGTTTAATAAAATTTTGTATCATTCTTTGAAAATTAATCATTTAGTGGAAAAATTAATATTCACTGATTTTTAAAAATTGCTTGGTACATTCAGAAATTTTGGAGATTAAAAATTGTTTGAAGCACAACTGATATTTAATTTTAAATATAAAAAAAAGTTGCAGACAATAAGCAGATTTAACATTTCTTAATATTTTATATGCACTTTTAAAAATACATTTATTTATGTACAAACTGGCATTCCATTGAGTGCTTAAATTAAATAAACTTCTACTTTCTTACATAAGACATTTACACAAAGTAGCTGTCAACAGATGGTTTCATATGTGAAAACTAACCTTAACTGTATATGTAACCTTTATTACGTTACAAGTAGTACAAATTTTGCTCACAAATACTGAAGCATAACCAATCAAAAAGAGCTATTCCTACCCTGCCTAAGCATCTGGGGTTGAACTGAATGAAGGTCATCGCAACAGCTATACAGGAACCAAGACTGGAGCCCCAATAGCTATCAGCAAGCCATGGCCCAACCCGTCTTACAAGTGGTACGTTCCTGTCATCGAAGTGGAAGTAAATCAACACCACAACATGTATATATCTATTAGGGAAGTGAGAACCCGCCTACTTATCCACAAATGTGTGGTTCCCTCAGTAGGGACACACACAGTCATACACACTGAAGCATAAGAAAGGTTTCAGTGCAGGTTTCATGTCAATTAATTAGTTAATTTTTTATTAATAAAAGACATGAAAATATTTTTATCCCGAGCAACATTAAGTTATCAGTTATTTCGGAATAAAAAAAAACAGGCTTCAGAGTTTAGTAAAGGAGGATAGGCCACTTAGAGAACAAATTTATCCTATCTGCATAAAACAAAAGGTACTTATTTGTTAAAGCTGCCACCCAACTTACTTGGCAACCTTTGGATTTTGCCAAGCTCGTAAGTTCAGTGTTCTACAGTTCTGATAATTTCCAAACAAATTTGTTTAGGACTGCCGTGCTCTTCGCCTGTTGACTTTCTGATGAAGGAACGTTTTGATGCGAGAGCTCATTTTGGAATTTAAAAAAAAACACGTAGATTCCTAACATTCAATGAACAATCGTAGCTACTAGTTCCTGCTTTGATAAAAGCAAAGCCGATTTTTTTTTTTTTATTTGAAAAATTTGCCCAGTATCCACTACAGATGCCTCGGGCATCGCATGTGCAAGAGATCAATAAAAAGCTCACTGTGCACCCAAAACAAATGTTTTAACATCGCCAAACTGTCTTCCATCTTGGCAATATATCTCGGTTGCTTAGAGATTCAATATTGGTGGCTGCTATAATGTACAAGTACTAAACAAAAGAACTATTTCAATTCTAAATTTAATTTTTTTGACTAAATTTTTTCTCATTCTTAATATGTCAAAAAAAAAAAAAAGAAGAAATAATAATACAATAATCTAAACACAAAAATTTCTGAAATCTATTGAATGTTATCTGAAAGTGAATGGCAAACAAATAAAAGTGAATATTTATGAACAAGTAAGCATTGTTACAAAAAAATAGTAAACTTAAAATTTTTCACGCCCAAAATATTGTAAATGACATAATTATCAATCACGATTTAATCAAATGTCAAATTTAAAAAATGTTGATTACTTTTTAGACAGTAATACATCAACTATTCTCTTATTTCCTAAACTCTCTCAACAAATCTATCTAAATTAGAAAAGCTTCAAAAATTATCACAAGATACAGATATTCAACTATATAAAAACACCTTATGCTAAATGGTAGTTGATCGGTATTAAACTCTTTTTGTAAGATTTAAACTTAACCCTTTACCCTTCAAAAATGAAATAGATGTTGGCTGCACTTCACAGTCAACACTCTCAGGATAAATTCCTTAAATACCACCAGATTACTTTGACCAGAAACTAATACAAGTAGTTCCAAACTCAGTAAAATTCTGTCTAAATTGGTTGAATAAAAAATCATACACATTTTGAGCTTAAAGTATACCTGCAACTGAATGCTGCTGCACTGGCAACAGTGGAGTGCAATGGGTTAAGTGAAATAAACTCGGCTTTTAAAAAAAAGTTAAAGAACAGAGATTTTAAGCTTCAGAGAATTCCAGATTTGTTAATGAAAGACAAGTTAATGCATAACTACGACAAAAAATTAACAATTTTTCATTCCAACATGATGATATATGAAAAAAATGATCTAACTAAACTTACAAAGTTTCAACTAAAAGCAAAGAATTTTATAAAGTATATAAAAAAAAACCTCCAATACCTTCTTAAACATTACTTTTTAAAAAATTCCTTCACCAAAATTAGAAGTTTAATAGAAATAAAATAGATTATAACATACATCTTTCTAATTCTTTGTCGATCTGATTACAATCAGGAAGGTAATGCAAGTCGCACATTGAAAACCTTAATAATACGTATTAAAAGTAAAGGTCACCATCAGTCCCTCTTTAGGGAGAGTCATCCTCTTGAAAGTTCTGTTCTCCCTCAAAAAGTGTATAATAAATTATGTTACAAATGTTTTTATCATGCACTTATCATATTATAGTGTATTCTGTATTATTATTGCAATGAATAGAATGTTTAATTTAGAATACTTTTTTTTTATCTTCAATTTATTTATGTCCTTTTCATTGGAAAAAGAAAATCACTTTAATTAAAGGCAATTTCAGAAGAAAGTAGTTTTTTACAAGTTCAAATTTTTAAAAGCAATATCAAGGCAAAAAATTACCTACAATTTATAATGAATATTAAATTAATAACAGTTAATACAAGAAATTAATTAATATAAAAATTCCACTTCCATAAAAATTTCTTAAAGTTGCAACTCACTAATTTAGAATCTTACAAAATACAAACATATATAAGAATGCATATCAAAATGAGAAAAAAATAACTATTTAACCAATAATATATTTAATAAAATGGAGGCAATTATTTTGGTTCCCAATGTCAAAACAATTTTTTTTGCCAAGTCATGGTAAAAAACACCATAATCGAACAGATTTAATTAAAGGAAGGACTATTTAAGTCTTCTGTATTATTTTCTTTGTAAATAATAATCCAATGAACTGATGATCAATAAATTCTACCAAGTACTAAATATGGATCATGATTAAATCGAGCATATTAACAAATTTAAATAATTTTTCATTTTTAAATTTCGAAACATATCTCAAATTTAGTATAAAAGCTCATAAATTCAAAAGTCATTAACTTAAGTATATTTTAACTTAAGTATTTTGACTTTCATACGTAAATTTTTAATTAATGAATTATAAATATAATTCCAATGCAATTTTAATTATTTCATATTTAACATGTAAAGGCCATTTATAAATCAAGTAAAAATGAATGATCATTTAAAAAAAATAGTGATTAATTATGAATTTGAAATTTAATTGCTACAAAAAAAAAAGTTATTTTGGAATGCGCAACAATTTTGAGAAGCTAAATTTAACGAATTGCAACAATTAAAGGAACTTAATTCTAAAAAAGTCAAAAGTACTGGCAGATCAAAAGATGCTAAAAGTGAATTGCGAAACCTGAATGTCAAAAACGAAACTTGGCAGACAACTTACTGGTCCAAGGATAGCGTATCATTGTAATCAGTCCATTCCAGTCGAGAGCTTAGTGGTTTTATGGACAATGCACGCAGATTATTGTTGTATGTAAGAACTTTTAAAACTTCTTTGCAGAGCTGGACGTCTCTGGGGTTGGAAGAGTTGACTTCGATAATGACTTCGCGGACGAACCTTCCGCAGTGCTTGGCTAGAAATCTGGCCCCATTACTCTGATTGACTGTTTTATTATCACAGCTGTTTAATTGGAATACGACTTTACGCCATAGTTTTGGATGGAAAAGATTATTTCTCCAAGCCTTACACACAGAAGATGCATTTAAACGATCTCTTAAGCTTAAAAATGAAAAGATTTCGACAATAATAATACTGGGTAAATTGTTCCATAAACCACTGCTCTCGCCCGCCATTACTTTTCTTTACTATGTGAAGTTTCGATCGTTGCCAGACTCTTGTGAAAGAATAGGTCACATGCCTACGTCATGCAACGTCATCTGTTTTTTCCCCTGTAAGGAAAACGGGCTTTTTATTATTTAGGAATAATCGAAGATGATTTTATTTTTATTTCGAATACTTTAATCCGGTTTTACAAATAACATTTAGATTTCATTGTTGTCTAGGAAATAGTTGCGATGCAAACGATTTCTCACTCCCAAAAAATGCTGAAAATTTTCGATGAGGAGGAAAAAAATGCGAAACAATTTTTTTCATCTCAAGCATGAACATAAGATTATCTTACTTTTTATTTTTTTTTATCTTTTCTTTTTTCTTTTCTCAGAAGTATAGTTGTTTCCTGTGATATCGAACAGGTGTGTATAAAGTGGAGATTTTAAAAAAAGAATTATATTAAGAAGAGATTTAGAATAATTTCTATCTTATTAAAGCATTAATCAAATGATTTGCTAAATTTTTGAAGAAGTTTTACTTTTTATTAATTCATTTATGTCTGATTCATTAATATAATTTTTGAAAAATATTCCTTCCATTCAAGTGACGTTCCGTTTTATCATCAATAATAGTTTTTAAAAATGAGAATTTAATGATCTCCATTTCTTAGGGCAAAGTTGCATTTTAAAGTCCTTGATTTCATTTTTAAATGAAAAGACGTGCACAAGTTATTGGATTATAGCAAAATTAGATGGCGCCACGAGAAATCCATAATGTCTTCATACGTACCGCCATCTATCAAAATGTACAGTAGTTTCTTTTTATTATATTTTTATTTTCAATTAAATCGAAACTATTAGAAGCTGTTTAGGTTTGTAAAATGAATTTATAGACTCCATCATGGTCATTTTGATTCATTTTCCACATTAATTTTGGATTCGAAAACCCTTCGATTACTTTTTCTTATTTTAATTGTTTGACATTTTAACATAAAACCTTATTCCAACGTTTTAAAAACTTAAATATTTTGCAAGAAGCACATATGTCCTTCTTGTTCAAAAATAATCGCGCATTCATTTTCATAAGAATAAATTTGTTATAAGAAAATAAAAATTAATTGATAAAATTAAAACATAGAGTTTAACTCAATGTAACTGGCTAATTACGGCTCGTTTTAGTAGAACAATGGATATTGTTTAAATTATATAAGTTTAAACTACAAAATGTAAAATATTTCCTTTAAAATTTAAATTTATTTATTTCCTTTCAAGAATATTTTGTAAAATTTACGGAATAGGAAAAAAAGAAGATATCCATGGCTGCATTTACATATAAATCCTATCAAGCAGTAGCATAACTAGAGAGAGGCAAAAGAATGCAGGTACTAAACACACTCAGGGTTGCCTCAAAGTAATCCCTCAGAGTTAGCAACATTACCAGAAGGAGTGTTCTGGCACCGACTCTTTCGTATAATTCCTCACTATGATGCGTTTTGTGTTTAGCTTCGTCATACAGAACAAAATACCACTCTGTGCCCCTGAGCCTTGAATAATTTATTGATATCCTCGATAAGTTGGATGGGCAAGAGTTATTGCATGTACATAAATCGTATAAGAAAGATGGAATTAGTACTCAAGATAAGAATCGAGAATTCAAATTAAACACCTACCTGAATGTACATGAATCGTATAAGATAGATGGAATTAGTACTCAAGATAAGAATAAAGGTATAATTTTTCTCCCTTTTATATTTAATATTAAATGCTAAAATTTCATTATTGTTTTCAATTCTACGTAGTAATATACTAGTACTACTTTTAAAATTAATACTTTTAACTGAATTTGCATTAGTAGAATTAAATTCGTAATAATCAAAGTTGTTTGGTAAAATTTCGATTATGCGTCTTTTCATTTATAGGTTTTTTTACGTCAGTCCCTTGAAGGACGTATAAACGGTGCTGTACTGTATTAAGAAAATATATTTTGTCACTTTTCTTCTTGTCTTTGATGCAGACGGTTTGGGATTAGGAAATAAACGACAAAACCTGTTAAAATTAAGAAGTCTCAACTCACCCACTCAAGACTGATAACAAAAATTTGTTTTCAGCTGTAAAATCCAGTGATTAAAGAAATTGCATTACTTATTGCGTGAGCGTAATTTTGAATCCAAATGAAAATAAAAACTGATTTTGAGTTGATGACAATGAATCGACTCTCTGTTGAAGCTCGATTTAACAATGTAAAAGATGTTTTGTTTAAATTTTGATGAAACAATGAAAATGATGTGAAATTCATTACAACAATGAAAAGTATTGTTACAAACTATGATCGACAATATAAAAAATATAATTCTTAAAATTTCGGAAAATTTATTTAATTATTTAAAGAAAAGCACACTACAGATATAACTCCATTTACAGAGTGCGATGAACAGCAAACACACAAAGAACAAAAGTCACAATGAGCGAATCATCTACATTATTAAAATTCGACGTGTAAGTATGTGAGGCTATCTTCTCACGAACCGCTAAACGGAGAAGCACGCGGAAAGTACCAAAGGATGGGGAATAATCCAAGGAATCCATTTTGATCATTTAAATTCCGAAATTTTAATTAGTAAAAAAGATGTTAATTAAAAACTAATTTAAAACAATACTTTTCATTGTTGCAGCGCAATTCAAACCGTTTTCCTTGTTTAAACAAATATTTAATTTTGCACGGAAAATCCAACAATGCAATATGGATTCCTCAACAATGCAATATAGATGGCGTTGTGTGGGCGGAATGTTTGAACTACTCTTTCCTTTTATTTAGAAGAAGGAGAGAATGTTGGGCATGTGTCACGTGACTTCATTTCTTCTCTCCTCCAGAGAATGACGAACTATTCGAGATAGCCCGTGCAACGCCGGGCCATGCAGCTAGTAAAGGAATTAAAAAACGCACAAGGAAAAAAAAAAGAGAATACAGAGAATATAAAGGTTCAAAACACAAAACCATGAAAATTTTGCAAGCGCATAAATAATTTAAAACGAAATCAGACAATCACAAAAACATCAAAAGACACACAAAAAAGACAATAAATTGGTGTGATTAATTAGTTTAACTATATTTACGCCCCGTTTTGAAGATATTATGGGACGGACCTCGTACTTTTGAACCGCGCTCAGATGAAGAGGACGGCGTCTTAACAGGAAACCCCTATGTACCACACCAACGGGAGGAGATTTGATACCGACGAATTTTACGTGCACCAGGCTCACGTGCACATAGGAATTAGGTTTCGAACCTGGTAACATTCGGGTTCAAATCCAAGACCTTGGTATGGTTTAATTTACTTTTTAATTTTAAAATGGTATAAATCGTTTAAATGAAGGAATATGTTCAGAAGATAGCACGGTAAAACAACAATATTGCTTAATTTTAAATTAATTAAAATTTTAAAAAATAGCTCCAAGGCGTATTCTCACTCTCTAAAGTACACTTTTGCCTAATTTGGTAGCTCTAGGTCTAGCGGTCTGATGTGTCGAGCAACAACAGCTCCCCCCCACACACACATACACACGCCAGCGAGCGCGCTTCTGTTATTAGTAGTGACCTCTCAAGGGGGCGGTCGGCCCCTGGTGGTACTTCAAGAAGAGCGGCAAAATCAGATACGCAGGAAAACAATTTTATTACTGGGAAGAGAATCGGCTCGTCCAGTAGAGCTACAGAGTTGCAGTCCTCCCTGAAATTATTTTAGAAGCTTCTATTTTATTTTTTTCACTCTAATTGAAATACCTTTCCACTTTGAAAGTTCAACGATCAACGAAAATGGAAAAATAATAATAAAAAACGTATAAGGAAGATTGAAAATCAATCAAGAATTAAGAGAGTGACAGACCAGAGCTATATAGAGTTTTGCCCCTCCTAAGGATGAAAATTCGCGTACTGAGCAACGCTGAGCGCTCAATCGGAAGAAAAAGCAGCCACTAGAGCTGCGTTTTCCCCAGGTCTCGTTTGGCGCGATTTCCTAATTTGGCTTTTTTCGCTTTCTCTGAGTAGTCCAGTCATTAAGTAGTTTTTTAAATCAAATTCTGTAGGGGTTGCAATATTTGGCTCCTTTTTGTTTTTTGGGGTGCTGATTACGAATCTGGGGTTTGCAACCAAAAGTTTTTTTTGGAATTTTAATTATAGCCAAAAAACATGAAAAATGCCATTGGAATCATCATTTCATTACTTTTTTGTTCGGCATCTAAACCTGTTTCTGATACCAAATGCACATCGTTAAATTTTTCGCATTATCTCTTTTCAAATATATTTTTTATTCTTACCAATAAATGACTGCTGCAATATGAATTTTATATATTCAAAAATAGCCTTTTTGAACTTCACTTCATGCAGCGAAAAAAGTCAAAATAGAAATTAATTTTAGCATAATTTAAATGGAATTGCAGTTTCATTCTTATTATTTTTAAATATGTTAAAATCTTTTACTTGAGCTGTTTTTTAAAAAAATTATTTAAAAAAAATAATTTTTTTTAAGTTCCCCTTTTTTCGGGAGGGAGGGGATGTTTTTCCTTCTTAATTTTTTTCTTTTTGAACTTTCATCTTCGGCCCAAAATGAGTACCTTTTCCAAATTTCAGAATTTTAGAATGAATTATTCTATGCTTAAGACTGAAAGGGTTAAATTAACCGAGCGACTGATAATAAGGTTCTGAAAACATTGCATTTATTGCGTTGTCGTCGAGAATTATAATCATGAAACAAGTCAAATTAAATAAAAAGTGTGAAATAAACAACATGTAAAAAAAATGGCTACCGAAGGATCGTTTTGCTGATGAAATCATGTGTAAAACAAGATTACTGCACGCCTGCAACCGCGATAAGAATTCGCAGCTTTTTAAGAATTTTAAGAAGAAATAATCTGAGAAATTCAGGTTACGATTTGGTGTTTTATTTTCATACATTTTCCACGGATATTCCTCGGATATGACTCGTTTAGCCTGAAAAAAAAAGTGCAAGAATTTCTTCTTAGCTTCTGAATATTTAAATTCTGTCTATCTGAAATCTGTCTTTTCTTTCTAGGAGGTGGCTAATAAATTGCGAAATGAGTTTAGTTGAAGAATTATTATTATTTGGAAAGATTTACTCACGAAGAACTATCAGTCTCCAAAAGTAGATGCCTTCCCCAGATAATAATAAAAGTCGTTAGTATTTTTTACTTTCTCTCGAATGAATTACTTGAATTGTAAAAAAATCGATCTCAATATTTTGATGAATCTTCACGTTTTTGACCTTCCTAAGTGTTTGCGTTTTATTCGACGAATTGATTATTTAAACGACTGTATTGACTATTTAAAATATATAATTTATTTACATATATACATGATTACTTCCAATATATACAGGTTTAATTCCAATATATACAGGTTTTCTTCCAATATATACAGGTTTAATTTCAGTATATACAGGTTTTCTTCCAATATATGCAGGTTTTCTTCGAATATATGCAGGTTTTCTTCCAATATATACAGGTTTAATTCCAATATATACGGGTTTAATTCCAATATATACAGGCTTTCTTCCAATATGTACAGGTTTTTTTTCCCAATATATACAGGTTTAATTCCAATATATACAGGTTTACTTCCAATATATACAGGTTTACTTCCAATATATACAGGTTTAATTCCAATATATGCTGCCTGATGGCATAAGTTGGTTTTGCTCATGCAAGAGCTAGATGCGTTGCGAACAATAGTAATAAAATTGAACATGTACTGCGAAATTGCAGTACATGTTTAACTAATGTGTTGAGACACTAACAATGATCTTGAACATGTAGAAACTGTGATGTTCAGTGGTGTAGTCGCAAAAGTAGAAGTGCCGGAACGTTCTAAAAGCAGTATCGGAACGCTCTAACCTGGATGACAAAAATTGCGCTGTTTTAATGATGTTTTCACAATTTTTTCTTAATTATTTTTCTTGAAAAAAAGCAGTGCCGGAACGCTGTTCGGGTGTGTACCGCCTCCACTACACCCTGGTGATGTTACGGAATAATCCAATGCGTTACTCACGGCAGAGTAGATATGCATTTCAATCTATACTTATAAAAGACAATGCTTGTGTGTGCGCTCGATGTCCAGACGAATCTATCGCACTTATAGCCATGAAATTTGGCACACAGGTAGTCGTAATGGTGAATCAATGCACCTCGAAGCCGGAATTTTAAAATTTAATCTAGAAAATTTTTTATTTAATGTTCCGTGTTATTTTGGGTCCTTTTCGGCACGTGTATGGCTGTAGTTTCTTTTCTAATGATCGTTGAAAAACCATCAATCACCATCGGATAGAACAAACAATTTTCGTTCTAATGAAGTTTGTTTTGAATTTCTAACGTAACTTACTGAATTTTGAAAAAAATTTAAATAATAGTCACTTTTTGTTAATATTTTTAATTTCTTGCACCGACGTTCTAATGATGCTATAATTTTCATTAGGTAATAACTGCAACATTCCTCCTTTATTTAAAACAAAAACGGTTAAAACATCTTTTATGGTTGAATTTTAATTAATTTTTTTTCTGAAGTGTTAAAATATTTTCGCTCCATCATTTCCTTCGTGATTCTTTATAACCAATGTCGTGGTGTTGTTTCCAAGCATACATTTCTTCGAAACAACGTGACGTCATAATCCCTTCGCTTTCAGCGAGATTTTGCAGTACGATCGTACCGTCTGTCGTCGCGTCGAGAGACCATGCTTTTAATTCGTTTGTTTTTATACCTTTTGGAGGCTGATATCTTTAGTTACAGAAGACATGTTCATCCTGCGTGTACTTTCGCTGAAACTGGAAAAAATGAAATACGACCTCAAAAAGCTATTTACATAATGTGGCTTCAAAGTTTAAACCTGAAGCTGAAGATTGTGGGCTTTTTTTTAAAAAAATGCTGAAATTCATGATGTCACGGGGAACGCCGTGAAGTTACTGCTAGTATATAATAAAATGCATGATCTGAAAATACATGGGAGAGCTGTGGTGCTCAAACCACATGCAGACATGACATCCAGACAGCTTCAACTAACTCTGACAGAGATGTAAGATGGCGGCGACAAAGGGTTGCTATAAGCTAGAAAAAGAAGCCAAACCAGTTGCGTTGGCGTGAACACTAAGTACCTAACAGAATGAGAGAGAGATTCGAACCTCTAGTCCAAAACACTGAAGCATGATAATGGTTTAGGCTTGATTCGTCTGGCTTGATTGCATCAGCAGTTTCATTCTGTGCGTAGCGATTTTATATCACGCAATTTACAGAAAGAATACCGGCATGTAACATTATAAATTATAAATCATTCACCAGTATTTTGAAATATGTTTGTAATGAACTGAAAATTAAAACATTTTTATTTAGCAACTATTAAAATATTCACATTGATCATTCACAACCTTGCTATTTTGTTAAACGTGGTTATAGAAAGGTAAGGCATTGTTACAAAATTTTATTTAAACTAATTTTGAAAAACTTATTAAAATTATAGAAAATATTGCACGGAAATAAAATTGGTAACAGTGATAAGAGAATTTTTTAAAATTTTAAAGTGGATTTGCATCAGACTTTGAACCAGTATCTGAAGGAATGGCTAATAGATTTGTTTGAAGAGAGAGAGGTACAGATGTTTTTTCCACAACTGCGACATGATTAGTGTTAGGTGTAGTTTGATAAGTTTCCTGGCATCAGGATAGGAAATCTGTTTATTAATTTTGGTAGAGATAATTTCTTTTCGGAGTTTCTATGCAGGGTAGATTCATGAGAAGGAGAGTGGTCCCAGGGGTGTGGTGGAGTCGGAACGCACCAGAACAGCGTTCCAGCACTGCTTTTTTTAGCGTTCCGATACAGTTTATTTTGAGACTACACCACTGTGAGGCCCCCTTCTCATTTGAAGTATTTCTTATTCGAAGTACTTTGAGAGCTTTAATGTTCTCCTATGGGACAACGGGCTCAAGTGAGTGTCCTGAGGCAGGCAGTTTTAGAGTGTCCATCGCGTTGGCATAGGAAACATCGAAGAGTATTGGGTATATATTTTCTTCCCCGCTTTAACAAACTGGGGTAATTTGGAGAAAGTGAACGTTAAAATTAAGTGTTTGGCGTTCAGGAGCTGCCCATCTGTATTCGCATAGTTATACGCCGCACATGGGTCAATCTGTGACCTTGGAAATCTTCAGTAATCTGTTCGATTGCTTCGTTAAATAATTTCCCTATAGAAATAACTCATTTAGAAGAGTTCAGACTTCCACGAGGACTAACAGATACAGGAATGGTGGAAAGTGCTTTTAAATTTTGCACTTTTCGACCTTGTTCTTTAGTTCCCACGTCGATGATGAACAAGTCACGTAATCGGAGTTTCTTCAATGATTTTACATCTACACTGTCAGCCAACCTACTGACCCACGGGAAGACTTTCAGTGGGTCACAGTCAAAGCCCCTTCAGTTAGAAAAGGAGAGACAGAATGGAAAGTTTCTTTGTTGGATGAGAGTCGTTTCATAATAAAAAATGTTGGGAAATGGTTAACTGTTTATTCCATTGGATGCCCACTAAAGAGAGATTACCTTTCCTATGCCCCATACGACATTGTAACAAATACAAGATGGTACCGCCCACCACGGAACCCAACAAAGAATGGCAGCTACAGGCTCTGGGCATTTCCAACCTCAGCACTTACCACAGATACGCTCAGGGTCACCACGGTGACCGTGATCACACTTAACGTCAAGCCCAAGAAAATGACTTCCTCGCCTAATCCCTAGCAGACTAACCGCTTGGGTAGCTAGCAACCACCCGAATTGGTACACCTGGGACCACAGTGCACCACCCGATTAAAGGGTCGCCACGCACAGCCAACAATGGAGGTTTGGGGCTGTCATGAGAAGCGAGAAGCAAGTACCCTAACAGAAGTGTACCCCATCACTAAATGTTTGCGAATTTGCATCGGAACCTGTGTGTATGCGAAGCATTCGGTAGCAGCAGGGATGAGGCAGGGAAGCCAAGAACGACAGGTACACACGGACAAAAACCTGGCATAAGCAAAATGGTGCCTTTGAAAGGGTTCGTCAGTCCAAGCGCTGTCGTTATGAAGCGTGCGTAAAGTCGCGTTCCGACGGCATGTCTTTCATCGAATTTGGTCCGGGTTTCGCTTTATAATCCGTCGTGGGAACATAAAGAATAGTTGTTGCTCGGGGGATTGTGGGGTGACGCTTAATTTCCTGTTGGTAGTCGGTAATAGATGGATGAAAAACCTCACTACGGCTGCCGAGAGATTTGCCAAGCCACACGCCGTGGGAACAAGGCTTTACTCTGTGGCGGAGCAACAAGGGGCAGGGCGTATAGATGTCCCGGGCGCTATCTTAGGGGGAAACATGGAGACAAAATACGGGTGTGCGTATGTTAAATTTTAAAACCAAATTTGAAGAGGGGTGCGAAATAATATTACCCTGACCCTGTCCCCATTCATTCTTGCTACACCACAGAGAGGCGAAAAATAGCATGATGCCCCGTTTTCACTTACCCTCGCTACGCCACTGGATGCTGACCGGAATGCGGATAGAGGGGGTATATATTTTAAACTCCAATGCAAGTGCTTTCTGCGTGCAGTGGCGTATGAGTGAGAGGCAAGGGGCGTATGGACGAACAGGGTGCCATTCTTAACTCTTAACTCCCAAGGCGATTATTTTCTCCTATTCCTTTTAATACCGACATTTTTCGGGAGGAAGCGACATGAAATGGACTCTCCCAATCATGGCCATTTACCCTACCAACCCACCCCTTGCTATTCAAGATAATAACCTTGCCTTAAAGCGCACGGAAATAGGCTGACCCCACTGAAAAGGATTATTGGACTTCCTACCGCGAACTCAGAATCTCCCCTCCCCTCAAAAGAACTCAACCGCCTCAGATCGGCTTTCGTCGATGTTAAGGCGAAATCTCCAAACCGCCCCGAACCACCTCACTCGATGTGAGAGGGTTAATATTATGTGACACTTTAAGCAGCTTCTGTATATACTGGATGATTCATTATTCATCGCGCAAAAAGTAAGGGAAGGTAGGAAGCACGAAAACAAGTCAGAATCTCATGGGGATGCATGACTGAAAAATCCAACTGTATGGAATAGAGTAGGGGTGGAGAACATTTTTGCACTGAAAGACCTCATTAAATTTCGGGAGTTTGGCAAAAGGCCGCAAGAGCAGAATCTTAAAGCTCATTGTTCTGTAATTATTATTATACTGGAACATCACCTGTCATGGTATGACGGGTGCAAATTGCCTCTTCATTCGAGAGATTTCCCGTCAAATTTGACGTGTTTAAACAGATATATATGCGAGAGAAATGTTTAACATTGATTGAAAACAAATAAAATAAACATGTTTTATGACAGGAAATATTTTTTTATTTACATATAGTTTACGTATTTCTTTATCCAAAAAATCATCGTGGCATACAAAAAGTCCATCGTGGTATCCATCCGTGAAATTCATCGTGCATCGTGGCGTCCAAACTATATCACGCGCATGATATACCACTGATGTAATTTACTACTTTCGATTAAAAAACGGATATTAATTTGAAATATATGGTTAATATAATTTAAAATTTCTCGTGAACTATGGATCATAGCGAGATGAATTTTATATCAATGGATAGCAAATTTTATTTCACTATTTTAGAGCTATTAAATTTGAAATTAGAACGACAATTACTCTTTTAAATTTAAAATTACTGAAATTTAGGCTTTCTAACAATGAAATACACTGCTGTTTAACGTCTCGCAGTGCTATGGTGCGAGTTTTATTGGTGGTGACGTCAGAGCGTTACCGAGAGATCTAGACTATTATATTAGTAATTTCAGACAAGAATATTATTTCAATTCAAACTGTAAATGACTGGTAAAGCCGTATAAGAAACTAAGAAAGCCACAGGTTCCCCGGCAGTTGAATGGGCTAAAAATTTCCTCATTCCAGGATCGAACTCGCAACCCTAGACTATAAGCATGATACGCTGACAACTGTACTATTGAACACAAGAAAATGCAAAAATGACAAGCCAATAATTGGCAAAAACTTCATATCTGACGATACTTCATATTTGGGAAGTACGCGAATATACAGTTTCAAGACAAATGATAAGTAAGTTTATTTTTAATTATTTTCAACTTCTTAGTCTTTATTTTATAATTCATTACCATAAATATTATAGTATCGTGAAATCAGTTTTTTTTTCTTCTCAAATTCGCTATCAGGTGGCGCCACGGTATGGAATCCTAAATTTAATGACCTTAGACGATTAGCTGAAATTGAAGTTTTCAAAATTCTGAAATAGTGCGTTGTCGCCGAGATCTCGCAAGTGTACAAAATTCGAAAACCCTAGCAGAAGTGAAAGATCTCACAGAAAAATCAAAGAGGGAGTGAAAAATAGATTCTAAAATTCTATCTTTACAAATATGAAATAAGTCAAGTTAAATGCGAAAACGTAAAATAAAGCTGCACAGTAATCTAAAAGATAAAAAATAAATATTCACTTAAATTCGTAATATCTGAAATCTGTATTGTCTTCTGCTTTGCTTCCATAAATCATTCCAAATTTATACGTTTTACTGGAGCAGTATGTTTTTATCTAGCTGGCAAGTAAAAGTTCTTGCACGTCTTTTTGTAAATCAGATCTCGAGTAAAAAGTTGCGAAGAGACGGAAAATCCATTTACTATTTCAAACATTATTCATCCTTTGCTTTTTCTCTCTCTCTCTTTTTTTCCTTCAGAGAGGAGATGGTTGCAGTTAAAAGCGGATTCAATGTCTCTTTTCGCAAAATATTTAGCCGAGCACATTATCCATTTTTTGTTTTATTGTTTGAAAATAAAAATAGATATAAAAGAGAAACAGAAGTAAATGTTTTTCTGGCGGTCTTTTTGTTTCTTCTGGTTTGGTGTAGTTAAATGACTTCGGTTTAACCTGCAAACTCGAAACTAATAGTTTCTTCTATAATGTAAAGAGAAACGTGGTTGTTTCGGGTTGTGTTTTTGCTCTTTCCATTTTCGACGGTTGTTCCGATCTGAACCTTGACATTTTCGAAAGTCGAATATCTTTCTTTTTATATTAAAAAGAGGGAATTCCATTCCATTTTGTTCAATTTGTTGGTAAATTGTATTTAAAACGAAACAAGCAAATATAAAGCAAACTGCCGTTTAGTATTGTTATTTAAGAATAAAATCGTCTCGAAATAATTTTTTATAATTTACTAACTGCTGAGCAGAAAACTATGAATTCCATTAAAAATTTGCACGGATGAAACAAATAAAATCATCTGGAAATATATTTTTTTAACATTTACTAACTACTGAGCAGAAAACTATGAATTCCATTAAAAATTTGCACAGATGAAACAAATAAAATCGTTTGGAAATATATTGTTTAAACATTTACTAACTACTGAGCAGAAAACTATAAATTCCATTAAAAATTTTGCACAGATGAAACAAATAAAATCGTCCTGAAGTATTTTTTTTCTAACATTTACTAACTGCTGATCAGAAAACTATGAATTCCATTAAAAATTTTGCACAGATGAAACAAATAAAATCGTCTTGAAATATTTTTTTATATATGTAATTTACTGACTGCTGAGCATAAAACTGTGAATTCCATTAAAACTTTTGCACTGATGAAACAAATAAAATCGTCTCAAAATAATTTTTCTACAGTTTATTTACTAATTGCTGAACAGAAAACTACGAATTGCATTAAAAATTATGCACAATTGAAACAAAGAAAGCATAAATTTTTAACACAAAGTTGTTTATATTTCTACAATTGTAATGGAATCGATTCATATGATGGCAGAGTCAGTTAATAAATGTAACTTTTCATGTCACCTAACAACTAACTGCCCGTGGTCTCATGTTATGCTGTGGTGTAATATCCTTTTTCCTTCTACATATTCCAAAATTAAACTGGCAACACACATTTGAACATGAGTCAGCTTCACTTCAATTTTGTAATTTTTGAAAAATCATGTCAGTTGACGATTTTAATGAGCAATGTGCAGTTAATGATGCACACATAAATAATTAAAGATATATAAACTTTTTAAAGTTATTTTGAAAATAACTTTATGATAATAAATATATAATAACTTTATATAATTTTTAATATAATCCACATGAAACCTTATTAATGATTTAGATTTTCTAATACTTTACTAAATTATGACGAAACTTTATTTATAAAATTTTAGTCTGCATGCAAGCTTAACACATTCACTGCTACGGACGAGATAACTCGTCTTCCAAGAAAGTTTGCTGTGCATTAGAATTTAAAAAATTTGCATTCTAGTTAAGATAAGTTGGACATGTCAACAGATGTCTGCAAAATACGTTTACTTTCTTTCTTTTTTGGTATATAAATTTCTAGAGGAAGCAAAGTTATAAGTTGTGTTTTCTGGAGCTCGAATCTAATTCTTATGTCGCAGCGAATGTGTTAATATTTATTCAGTGACACACGAAGTTGACAAAAGGTATGCGGTGTATGATTACGCCCCTTTAAATAACTCTGAAAATGATCGCGGTGTATTTTAAAGTAACCGATGATTTTGAACAGAATTTATTTAAATCATTTTTGATAATGAAACTTTGCTCGAAGAGAATCATTTAATTTTACAGATATATTTCGATAGCTCGAAGTGGCATAGAAACACAATAGTATTGCGAATCTGTAATATCGTATCCTGCCATGTTAGTCTTATGGTTGGAAAGAGATTCTTATTGGATGCAAGTCAATAAACCCCGATTTTGGCGACAAAATGAAGGTACTAGAAAATCCCTACCTCCCTTAGGAACTGAGATATGCAGGCTTTCCTAGAGAATTCCATGTGGCGTCACGCCCTGTCGGAAAAGCTATAAATACGGAGGTGCCCAAACGAGGAAAAAATCTCTTTGGATTTCTGTTCGCAGTGCGAGTTGGTCAACTATTAGATATTTTTCTGTTATTTCTAGTGATGTGATGTCTGCTTGTGTTGCTAACTTGTACAAGTGCTATTTTTCAAGTTACCTGTGTTTTCTTGAATATTCGTGGAATAAAGCGTCGTTCTCCATTATCCTGCTTGTTGGACTGCTTTCACCATACCCACCTGATTGATGATTTTCTGTAAGGATCTACCCGTAGCTAGACCAGTCCTTCTGCGTGCTGTCAACTTGAGTTGTCACTGATACTAAGTAGATATTATTTGGGGCTCGTAGTTGATTTATTTGCAAGTGGGATTAACTCACAATCAATAAATTGACACACGACTCGTTGATTTCTTTCGCCTCTCCTTCTAAAATTTTCTCCTGCCTGAACTATTGTTTTCCTTTAGATTTATCTTATTTTTAAGGCTCCATCTTTAATATACTCGAAAGGAGCATTTCTGCACTCACATAATTTACTCTTTATCTTTCATTCTGATTTGATAGTACTAATCATCCTGTTAAACAATTTAATATCTAGAAAATTGAAAATAAAATCGTATTAGAATGTAATTTTCAATTCCACTATTAGTTCACACTCTCCCTATATCTTGCTTCAAATTTTGCAATCTATTTTAAACTAACTCCGTGCACGAGCTGAGACTTGAAACTTAAAACATAGGCCACAACTAGATGACAATACAATATTATTCGCTTTCGTCTGTTTGTCTGTCATTTCATGATTTTCATGATCATGCGCGTACGTTTTTCCATTATATCTGAAACTATTAACATTACGAACTTGGTTCTTGGATATATGGATGGAGCCCATGGGATCATCAAGCACCCCATATTAGCCATATCTTTGCGCATAAGGAGTATGCGTTTCCATTATCTCGAAATACTACATTCATGACGGCAGTTTTGATATGATGGATGGCCCATGGGACTATCCGAAGCACCCCCTATTTACTATATCTTTTGCGCATGCGCAATGCGTTCTTTATATCTTGAAAATTATTAATACAGATGTGGTTTTTGGTATATGGATGGCCCATGGGATCACTCAAGCACCCCCTTATTTATCATATATCTTTGCGCATGCGCAGTACGTTTTTCATATATCTGAAAATCTATAACATTACAGAGCTTTGGTTCTGAGTTATGGAGTCAGCCCATGGGATCATCGAAGCACCTATCATATAGCCATATCTGCGCATGGCGAGTACGTTTTCATTATATCTCGAAACTTATTAACATTACAGGCTTGGTTCTTGGATATATGGATGCTCCATGGGATATCAACAACCCATATATTAGCATCTTATCATACTTATGCGCATGCTGCAGTACGTTTTTCATATATCTCGAAACTATTACATGTAAAGAGAATTGCTTGAATTTTGGATTATGATGCACTGTGACTACTGAACAAATCGTCCATGTTCAGCGTGAAACTTAGTCCAACAGCATGTATATATCGGAGAAAGAGCTATTACATTCAGAGTGTTCCGGATAGAGACTACACAGTGATATCGAGAGCACTCGCCATAGCTATATCTTTACGGCAGCATTCCTATCCTGAACTTACTTAATTAGAGACTAAATTTTAATCATTTGCTTGATACTCAAAATTCGTGCAAAACAGCACAACAGAACGAAGACCTTCCCATATGAAACACGAGCATGTGTCAGGGAAACAGACTGACAATTGCACCACTGAGCAACTAAAATCACAGGTCTTACTACTGCGGGTAAAACAAGCTCAGCGAAATTCAAAGAGAGATTTTAAAAAGCGTTCGCACTCCAAAGTTGATCGCAGTGCAGCAATACACGTTCAAAGTCCGAAGACGATTCAGCACGTTCCAAGACGACTCACACTGCTCGATCGAGCGCGGTTATATTATAGCTCCCTGACAGGCCGCGACGTCAGCATGGAATCATCTGTGCACAAATCGGATCTCGGCAAGCTATAGAGATATCGAGAAAAATTCAGTATTTTTCGAGATCCTACATTTTTGTCACCAAGTCTGTCATGGTCGTCTCCGGGAAGTATGGCTCATTCCCCGCCATTTATTTTATTTTTAATTTTATTTCATTTTACAATGGTGTAAACGTTCAAAGACAATTGAAATGAGTTTTCAATTATTTCGTTTTAACTTAGAGTAGCTAAAAATTACACTTTCGTAATAATCAACTATTCAGTACAGTTGTTAAATATCAAATAACTAGTATTTGGCAGTCTGCCGTGGAATCAGGACTATTCGAAAAAAGAAAAAAAGAAGCCGCTCCAATCAATACTGAAAAGTTTGAAAAAAAATCAAAAAAACAAAGATACACATTATTGATTTTCCCGCTTATTTTTATATTAAAAAAACAGCAATACGTAACTGAACGAAGGCTGGGTG
>BGPR01002738.1:129891-159962 GCA_013235015.1 Araneus ventricosus
TTTCCCATGACTTTGCCGTCCTTCCAACTCTATTTCATCGCAATGTACTTCCTTCCACATTAAAAAAGAACTCATCCTTTTTTGAGAAGATATATCATGGAGCTATCGGAGTAATCCATCTCAAGGTGAAGGATATAGTATTCTACACTTACATTTTGTGTCGGCGGATTGGATCCACAGAGGTCGCAGTACCAAATCAAGTGGATATGTAGCTCTATATTTATCTTCCTTTTAAGGAGGAAATCTCTGAAGCTATTTTGGATGCAATGGATGCAGTCACCTATGTGTTGACAATATCTACATGAATACTCTCAGCAAGATTTTCTTAAGCATGGTGCTTGATAGAGTTTATATTGCGGTGCCCAAGACGCTGTGCCATAAATAAAGGCAAATTACTGCATTATTACAGTTATGCAAAATTATGATTTGAAACTTTATCTTCATCATAATTACTCATAAGACTATTGTTATTTGAATGTACTTCTAAATATACAGTTTTATCTTTCATTCAATCACATTTGTTTTGTTAAAGTTCACAGTGAAAACTTTTTCAGTAATTCTTTTTTACTGAGACAATAAATTACAACTCTAACTGTGGTAAATAATAAGCATTTTGCAAACATATCCATGTGGATACTACCGTCTTTCGTTATGGTTTTGAAAAATAAATTTTCCCAATACCTTGTGATGAGATATTTTCCCATCTGCAACGATTATTTTATTGAGTCCAGTTTCATCTAGAGAGGAGACAGCACTCGTCATAATAGTGGTGTTGACTAGCGCCGGAGTCGATGAAAAAAGAAACTTTTGCTTTTTTATTCTCAGTATCGAAGTATTTGCAAGAGAGTATGTGTTTAGGGTCTGAAGTGAATCTTTGATTATGATGGGTGCTGAGCCAGTTATAAAAGTAGTGGGTTTGTTTTCATATACACTGTTGAGAGGCGTTGATTTATCATTTTTTATTCTGGAGTCTTCTTTATTTTGTTTGTTTAAGGATGATTTTGTTTTCCAGTATCATCTGCATACTGACGTTCTATCACGATCTTTGACCTTGACTTTCGCGTCTTTGATTTTTGTGGTCTGACTTCCTTTTGAATAGAAATCTTTCTGATCCAAATTTTTTTTGGTGAGGCAAAAAATCCCTTGAATGACGGGTTTCATCAGAACGTACAGAATTTGTCATTTTATTTTTGATTACGGCTTTTAAAGAGACGTTCTTTTTGAAAACTTGCTGAAGTTCGATCTGAATCTTGTTCCCACGACGATTGTACGATCTGTTAATTTGTTTTTAATCAATTCTGGAGTTATTCTATTTCCGCCAGCTTCTAGAGCCGTTATTAAAGATATTAGGACTTAGGAACCGAAACTACAAAGTGCAGCGATATGGTCGTCTTTAATTTCTTCACCTACGGCTTTTTGTCAATTAATTGAGCATTTGAGCGATGTGCGTTCATGTTATCGTCTTCTGACATTTTGTTGCGTATAGTTTCTTAGCAGAAATAGTTTGCTAGATAGTTACTTTCTTCTTATGAATAGCTTTAAGCTTATTCCATGTTGCTTTCTGCTGTTGTTTCATATTTATATATGAATAATTTGTAATCTTCAATCAGAGATTTATAATTGCTCTAGCTTTACTATCTTTCTTTATATAGTTTCATCTGGTTGAGACGGCATGTCTCCTCAATAAGATGAAACAGATCTCTTTAATTAGAATCATTTCCATTTTGAATTTTCCATGGAGAGATAGTTGTTGGCATTAAATCAAATTTGAGGATTGTTTTCTTTGAGAGATAGCATTGTTTTGAAATTATAGTTTTCAACTTAAAGAATCTTATAACGTTCTATATCACTCAAATTCAATTCTACTTCAGCGATTCAGTCTCATAATCTGTTGGAAAATTAATTATAATTCTAATTAAAAAGTGTAAGTGAAAACAATTTCACTTACCTCTATTTCTCGGTAGAATGCGGTGCATCTGCTAGCAGATTCAAGTCATCTAAATAAAAGGCATATTATTTAATCCATTTTGACCAGCAGAGTGGGAATCAGAGCACTGCCTTTTGAGAGATAATGAAATTTATGGGCTACTAATACGGCACATACACAAGAAAGGAACAGAACAGAATACAATTCAGAGTTACAGAAGTTCAAGTAGAGGTATGAGTTCAGAGTTCAGACCGGAGTTTAAGCGATGCCATCTGTTGGCGTACAGAAGAGTTGTTATAGTTTCTTATTCTGGAAAAACACATATATGCAACAGATAATAATCTTCGCTGAATTTGAAGCCAAATTTAAAATATTTAAACCGTCGATTTTCAAATTTAAAATCAATCCTTGAAGCAGTTATATCTCTGCAGCACTTGTGTTTGAAGAGAGCGAATATACTCACGCAGTAACTAAACTTTATGCAACACTAGTCGACAGTTATTTTTTTGAACAAAAATATTTTTGTAGCTTTCAGAAAGATAATAATCTTCGTTGAATTTGAAGCCAAATTTAAAACATTTAAACCGTCGATTTTCAAATTTAAAATCAATCCTTGAAGCAGTTATATCTCTGCAGCACTTGTGTTTGAAGAGAGCGAATATACTCACGCAGTAACTAAATTTTATGCACACTACTCGACAGATATTTTTAAAAAAAATATGTTTTTTGAAACTCTCAGAAAGCGTTTTCTTTCGTTTAAGTCGTCAAAAATTGTCGATTGAATTGTCGGATTAATGAATGTTTTTCCAAAATGAAATGTAATATCGATCCTTCAGTTTTTCCACTGTATTCTAAATGTATTCTCATCATTTATTGCATTCGATATATAAGCATCTTATTTGCAGATGTAGTATTAGAGGTCAAAATTTTATTTTCTTAGGCAAAACTTATAAATTACTTTCAAATTTTGATCTTGTTGACATTCAGACTTTAAAATTTTTGCTAAAATTGCTAGAGCGCTGATAGTATTTTAATTTAAAAAATGACTTGTTTATCCATTTTAAGCGAAATAAAAAAAAATTGTGGCGTCTCTTTCTCTTACAATATATACAGTACATAAATTTTACAAAAAAAAAATACAAAATATGCATATGCTAAACGTAACGAATTCTTATTTATTTTGATAATCGTTCTTCTAAACTGCAAAATCAGGAATTTAAATTCCTTTTCACTTTAACTGTGCTAATATCTGTTAATCAAATCCAGACGCATGAAAATTTATTTTTTTTATACAATTAGACATATTTATTAAAATAGAACCACTTAAAGAACTACTACAAGAAATTATATAATGAAACGATAAATTTATAGAAACTCACAAATCTCTTTTCACGTCTACACTGAAAAGAAAAATTCCAGAAGTTGAATTTTACGAAAATGTTCAGTCATGTTTGGAACAAAGTAAAGGAAATCGTCGAAATAATAAATCTTTTCAACATTCCAAGCAAATATTAATGATTGTACATGGAGAACAAATACATTTGCTTCAAATATTAAACCTCGTTTGGGATTCATAATGTAATGAAATGAACGATAACAGAATCGAATTATTTCTTTTTTTTCATAAAACTGTGGAATCAGCAGCGCAAAACACTGAAAACTTACAGTACAGAAGGCTTCTTTGGCATTTTTCCAATTCAGTCCGCTTTGTCTTCAAAATAATGGAGACATTCGAACTATGGTTTGGAATACAAACTGTTGCCAATTGTGCGAACGGAAATTTTCAACGGTTATCGGTTGGTTGAACGCGGGAATAAAATTTGACCAAACACTTTGGCAGATGGAAGTCATAGTAAAAAAAGAAAAAATAGATTACTGTTATTATTATCATCATTTTTACTAGCGAAGAAATGTTCATTGATAAATGAATTCGTTAAGTTAGTTTCTTTCTGTAAAGCTGCACCAGATGCACTTTAAAAATGAGAATTTGAGTGTTTACTTTTAAGAATCTCAATTAACAAGCTATTATCAGACATAATATAAGCTTCAGAAATTCCGTTCTATTCTTTGTAATTTATACCTTTCTCTCACTCTGTTCTTACTTTCTCGTATACGAAGTATGCAAAGAGAAAGTATTGTAATCGTCAAAAAATTCGAACTCGAGATTTTAACGAATCTCCACGTTTTGGACCTCCCCGAGTACGAAAAACACAATTTTGGAATTAAGGGAGAGTGGACAAATTGATTAATATCAAACGGAATGCTTGTGAATGTTTGAAAAAAATTCAAACGGAATGCTTGTGAATGTTTGAAAAAAATTCCCATACATGGCACTAGTATACTCCATCAGCAACTGTGTTTTCATGAACGTCAGATCCATGGTGAGTCAAATAAAAATCGTAATCCTAATTTTTACCACAAAAGTAAATTTTTGAAAACTATTTATAAAGGCGAGAGTTTAATAATGAATCAAGGAATCTTAATCTGTTTATATTTAATAACAATGTATATATCATATCATGTTTATTGTAAATTTCATGAACCATGTTCAGACCGTTGTTTTTATATAACAAGATTTTCAAAATGGTGCATGATGGGATTGTTTCGGACAGGCAAGTAGGGGTTTGTTCGGACGCTTATTTTTACTGTCCGAAACAGCCCGAAATTTTTGCCATATGCAAGAATTTTAATAAAATGACAAAAGAAAAAATAAAATGTCTTATAGACAATTATAATTTTAATATAATATATGGCTGTCAATAACGTCGAATGAGACTGATTTTCTTCCTTCTGAGGTTACAAACAGACCATTGCCAGTTGATCAAGAAAAAGTGGCAGGACAAGCTTCTGAGTCAACTATTGATCATCATCTTTCAGCTAGCATTTCATCAGAGGAAAAAATTAGATCTCTACCATGTGTCAATTTTGAAGCTACTAACAGTCGAAGGGGACGACGTCTTAACCTTTTCCGGCACAGTGGTCGCAAAAGATGACACCAACTTTAAAATTTTCTAAAAAAATTCTTTTCCAATTTGAAACCTGGAAAATTGCAGGAAAAGGCAGCTGATAGTTCTCCTTTTAGAATGTAGATGGCAGCACAATGAAATTTCGCTTTCATTGCGGAAAAATTATAGATTTAAAATGCCCAAATTTCTTACCTCGGAAATAGGAATTTTTTTGAGTTCTTGACCTTTACAATTTTAGCAAATTTACTCGACAATTTTCCTTCAATATTTTTGAGGTTTTAATTTATGAATTTGTGTAAGATTTAACATTAATTTTTAGCGTATCAAGATGGCTGTGTCCAAAGGGATCCTCATATGAGGGAATGTCCCCAAACAGGGACAACGACCCCTCCTCAGAATGAGGTGGGGGGTTGTAAATTCTATGTCTAAACGATAAACTAAGCTCATTCATGAAGTTTTTCATCATATTTAAAAAAATTTAAAGCCTTGTGCCGGAAAGGGTTGAAGGAAATACTAGAATTTTAACAAAATCTCCAGAGAAAAACAGTGTAGGTGTAGGTCTAATCAGATTGTTAAATTCCTCGGATTTGGAAGAAAGCTCGACACAAGCTTAAGAAATGAGTGGAAAAATATCGTGTCATCAGATTTAGAATTTTCACGGCAAGATGATGTAAATGACTTTATTGGTCCTGATAATTTTCCACTCTTAGAGAAAACACTAGAACGTGACGATTTTGTGCTTGTGGAGTTTGAAATGGAACCTAATAAATAAACCAGCGGGAGTGTACTCCCCTAAACTTTCTCGTATACTTCCCCAAAAAGGTACCGTTTCTCCTTCCCCCGCGTGGCTAAAAAAATTCGAACCTACTGTTATCCAGCCTCCAATGACTATCAGAAGGCTTTTCATTATAGTGATTGATAAATATCTAGGTAAAGAATTCAAAGAGATGCGTACCGATAAAAACGCATCTATCGCACACTGCTAGGTTTCACTCTTGTCGTCTCAAGGACAAAGTGACGTAATTCGCTCTTTTCGCGAGCACAGACGATTGCTTCCGTATTCATGCGCGTGGAGATAGCGGATTGGTTTCAATGGTAAATTATTCAGACCGACAGACAGTCAACCCTTTGACGTATTTGGCCCAAAATTGTATACGGACCTACATTCGTGACGATAAAACTGTGTACCAGATTTTATCCATCTAGCTATTCAAGTTTTTGAGTTATAGTGTTCCCATGACTTCGGACATACAGACAGACAGACTTCCCGTTGACGGATTTTGTCCAAAATTTGATAGAAACCTACAAATTATGTTTAAAGACCACATACCAAATTTCATCCCCGTAGCTCTCATAGTTTTCGAGTCATCGTGTTCACAGACACACAGACAAACAGACATAATTCGGAAATTGTGTTTTTCGGACTCAGGGAGGTCTAAAACGTGGAGATCCTTCAAAATCTCGAGTTCGAATTTTTTGACGATTACAATACTTTCTCTTTGTATACTTCGTATACGAGAAAGTAAAAAGCATTTTATGTGGGGAGGGTTTTGTTGTATGAAAACAAGGAATATGAAATCAATTTTCTGCTGTGTCGCAATAAAATGTTTGATCAATTTGCATTTCCTCATGTAGCAGACATTTCATGAGTGCCTGGAACTACTATTAAAGTCCTTTTGCCGACACCCAGAAAGCTTGGATGTGCAAAAAGACGACAATCATATATGTCTTTTGGTGTCGATTTCAACCTTCTAAATATTCTATAGTCGTGTACTTAATTGATATTGCATATTGTAAATAAGTAGGCATTGAAGTACATTAGAAATATTTTATTTATGCATGTCCGATCTAACCCTAACTCTGTCCGAAGCAACCCCACTCTATGGGGCTGTTTCGGACAAAAATGAGTATAAGCAAATTTGCTATTATCGACGCTACAAAATGGCATTGTTAAACATATTATATATGCATTAATTAACAATATTTGTAGCTTTAATATAACATTCAAACATTGGTGATATTTTTAATCCTTATTGACAAATATATAAAAATGTCAATTCCGTCCGGACCAACGCCATTTTCCCCTATGTCTGTCTGTCTGTGAACACGATAACTCAAAAATGGCTACAGCTAGAGGGACGAAATTTGGTATGTGATCTTTACACATAGTTTGTATGTTTCTGTCAAATTGTAGACAAAATCCACTTGACTGTCCTTGTTCATATGAGCCCGATAACTCAAAAACTTAAATAGCTAGATAAATAAAATTTGGTACACAGTGTTAGAAATCCGTCGAAGGGTTGACTGTCTGTCGGTCTGTATATTCGCATTCTTGTGAGCACGGTAATTCCTAAATGCAACGACTTAGATGAATGAAATTTGATAGGCGGTCTTCTTATCTTAATTATAGATCTGTATATAATTCTGGTTTCAATCGGTTAAAAAAAGACGTTCAAATTGCATATTCAGTTTCTTCACCATTCTACGACCCCCCAAAAAAGACGCTACCGCTTGCGCGATTTCCCCACCTGTGTTTGGGAATAGAGCTACTACCACTTGGCGCATTTCCCCCTCCCCTACCCGTGTTATGACGTATGCGAGAAAGTTTCGGTGAGACCACTCCTACCAGTTATATTCTTGTATTTCTTTACAACATACTTATATGATATATATTATATGATATATATTATATTATATATATTATATGACAATTTAATGTTATGAGAAATTAGGAAAACTCGATTTTCAGTGGAAAAGTTGCACTCATTTTTATTTTATATGACAATTTAACGTTATGGGAAATTAGGAAAACTCGATTTTTAGGGGAAAAGTTGCACTCATTTTTATTTTATATGACAATTTCACATTATGGGAAATTAGGAAAACTCGATTTTCAGTGGAAAAGTTGCAATTATTTTTATTTTATATGACAATTTAAGAATATTAACTACAAAATTCGTATGTAAAGCAGTTGTCTTCTTCCTCCGCGCCACTGCAGCTTTCGTGGGCACAGCTAAGACAGTTTTTGCATTAGATTAACCATTCTTCTTTATTTAAATTAGAAAATACATAATTAAAATATAAACAATCAATGTCTGATGTGTTTTTATCGTCTTCATCGGAGGAATCATCAATACTGACTGTCCCGGTCTTACGCCACTTGGAGTACCCGGTTTTACCCCGAGTGCAGAGGTTATAAAATACGAAATAGAATCGAGCAATTGTTGGAGTAAATCCTTATTGTTTGATAGGGTATAAATCCTCAGTAAACTTATAATAAGCTAGACTAAATATAATTTTTATAAATGTGATGATTTTTAAGTAAGGACAGTTTAAAATCCAACGAACATTAGAGAGCTGACGTCTTCAAACAAATAAACCTTCACAGAATCAGTGCATTCAACACATCACGCCACTATGACTGTTCCTTTTTCTTGACTAGTAGAGTGTAATTCATTATCTGTCTGCTAGATAGGAAAAATAATAGCGCCAGAATCAATAAGTGCTAAATAAATAAAACATGAAAAAAGTGGGTAAGTAATGGCTGATTTTACTCTGATAAAAAAATCAATGAAGTCTAAGAAATGCAATACAGTGAGCACGTAGAATAATGAAAAAGATGCCAGGTTAATCCTTTTTAGCCCAGTCATATTTTTAAGTTGGTTTTATTTTCTTAATTATAAAATTGTCTTCTTTCACATAATTATAAAATTGAGCACAACTCATTTTAAAACTATAATGACAAATCAATATTGCTTCATTTGTCTCCACTGGCAATCTGTTCCTTTCTTTCAACCATTGAGTTGCCATTAGGGAAAATATTCTCTTCAAATTTGCATTGTGAGCTGGAATGAGAAATACGTATTCGTATAACTTTTTTACATCTGATCAAGATAAGAGAGAAAACGGGACAAATAGTAAAACGGGAAAAATAATAAAACGGAAAATAGTAAAACGGGACAAATAGTAAAGCGGCAATAGTAAAACGGAAAATAGTAAAACGGGACAAATAGTAAAACGGGACAAATAGTAAAACGGAAAATAGTAAAACGGGACAAATAGTAAGGCGGCAAATAGTAAAACGGGACAAATAGTAAAACGGCAAATAGTAAAACGGGACAAATAGTAAAACGGGCCTGAGTAGTGACATACGGTGACAGTCCCATATATACGAGACATGTGGCAATCCTATATTTCCTACTACTGGAAGGTTAAATTAATATTCGATTGAAACTGTATTTTTAAGAAAGTTACTTCTGTATTTTCTTTCAAGCAAAAAGAAGTGTTTAATTACGAACTGTGGTCCACACGATTACATAAAACTCGCACAAATCAACTTCCTGCTTTAACATTGGTAGGAAAAGTCATCAAAATGTACAGCTCAATTGTTGGCTTCCCATTCAAAATGAAAAAGAAAACGAAAAAAGGAAAAAAAAATTTCTATCAGCAGCAAATAAGCGTCCCGGGCACGTTGCCAAGAGAGAGCGAACGAAATCGAACTGAAGGAAATCAGCGCAGTAAAAGAAAAGCAACTGCGCATGCTCGAAAGTAATCGAAACCGAACGTTGAAGCCAAAAATCTATTGTTATTTTTAATTTGTGTCGCGTATTTCTCTGTTATATAGTTTAAAATGTAGACAGCTTGAACAGACGACCAACCTTAACGTTTCATCTGCATTCTTAACTGTTACATTCAATCTGAACAATTTCTCTCTCAATGCAAGAGTTTTTCGAATCTTATAACCTTTAGAGTTCTTCAAGGTACAACAGTAGAACTCGGGAAATCCGAACACCTTTTTTTAATTTTTTGAAAAATTTTTACTGAAAAATGAAGGGAAAATAATAATTACGAATCAGAAACAAAGATAAAGTTTATTCCTAACTTAAAAGAAGTATTTGAAATGGTCTTTAGGAATGAATACAGCACCTTAATTAGTAGAAACAAACTCAGATATCTTCTTTTTACCCTCACCTTGTTTGCCACTCTACCGTGCGAATCGCCGCGTGCTCTTTCCGCACTCTTTCACAAAGCACCCAGAGTCAATACTCTACTGCATTTGGTATATCAAGCTTTTCATTCTTTAAAAATTTCTCTGCAAATAATTTTTTACTTTGTCATGTACAAAGTACAGAGTGTTTTTTAAAAAATTTGACACTTCTCAGAGCCATCTGTGGCTCGATCTTTCAGCTGAAATGCCGCCAAATTTGGTAGGGGGTAATGATGACATGGGGAGAAGATTCTGTGAAAAAAATTAGTTCCAAAAGTCGCCGATAGGGGAAACGTGGCCTTGTTCTAGTTTACACAACTGAGAATTAGACAAATGATTAACAAAGAAGAAATTTCAATGAAAAACCGCTCTGACACAGCAAATAAACTGCCTCAAAGGGTTACAGAGATGAAATTACAGTGCACCATAGCACTAGATCTCTTTCAATGTGACCAACTTTAACGTGGACCGCACATCGTATCCTCTCATCGCACAATCTTTTTCCATGTGCACAACATTCTAGATGGTCGGAAGTAACATGCCACGAGGAATGCTCAGCACAGTCCGTGCTATGTTCTCCTATAAGGTCGTCAATATCGGGACCCCACTATGATAGACATTGGACTTCAAATAACTTCACTGGAAAAAGTCGCATGAGCTAAGATCCGGGGAGAATGGAAACGGAGAACGTTGTGTACAGGATGCAACGTGCGGTCCACGAGAAGGGGGGGTCACACTGAAGGGTCATCACATGCCCTGGTCGAGGGAATAATTTTTGAATTGAACTTTAAAGGGAAAAGAAACGGAAATAGTTGAAACTTGACTCCAGTACGTCACACTATGCTTACATTGTTCTTCAATTGAGCTTTGAAGGGAAAAGAAACGGGAATAGCTGGAACTTGACTCCAATACGTCACACTATGCTTAAACTGTTCATGAACTGAACACTGAAGAGGAAAAGAAAAGGAGCATTAAGGTTTCTAAGCACTTTTGCTTAACTTGACTTGTTCCTTGTTTGTAAAGATGGAATTTCGGAATGAATAAGAGATTGAATCGACAGGCTCACAATTTTCCCGTCCGTTTTTCCCCAGAGAACTTACAAAACGCATTTCTAGTGATACCCGCCGATTCAAACCACTATGAATAAGGTATTGAATCTATGACTTCATTTCTCCTCTTTCGTTTTTCGGCGGTTGTGTTTTAAAATATATTCGAAAAGATGCTCGTTTTCACGATGAACCTGGTTTTTTTATTACGTTTTCAACATCCCTCCACTGTTGAATTTATTCGATGTGAAGTAAATAAAAATATATTAAATTATTGGACAAAGGATCCCCAGTGAATAAAAATACTGTTACATATCGTAAAAGGTTAAAAGAACGAATTATATCTGGCATCGCTTTTTTCACCAATATTCCAAATTAAATGTTTACAAGTCTAGTAACTAGTGTTTATCAAATGGCATAACTTGTCCATCTTTTCCTTTTCGATGCGAGGAATGCTTGGTGGTTTTTGTTGGAGAAATTAATAAAGACGGTTTTTTAAAAACACACTTTTATTAGTGTACTAAAAATTAGATTTTTATTTTAATTATTTTCTACTCTCTTGCCTTTAATTCATAATTCATCCCTATAAATATCATAGAATCTTGAAAAACATTTTTTCTCAAAATTAATACCAGAGGGCGCCACGCGTGTGGAATCAAAATTTAATTAAATTAATCGATTGAGTGACAGTTAACTTTTGGAAATATTAAAATAGAGTATTATCATCGAACACACATACATGTATAAGATTTCAAAACTCTAGCAAATCAGGAAAGAAATAAAATATCGATTCCAAAATTGACACAACATGAAACAAAACAAGTTTGTTGTGCACCGTGCTGCTCCATCCTATTCTGATGCATATAAGTCAGTATCCACTTCCGGACAGTGGGAATTCCTTTTGTCTAGTGGTTAAGATGCTCAACTCCGGACCCAAAGGTCTGCGGTTCAAAAGCAGTTACTGCCACAAGTTAAATAAAAGTGTATAAAAACTCAGTTTGTGTTGGGTTTTTTGAAAAGTTGGTTAATTTTTGACATTTGAACCTTTTTCTTACACACCATTATTATTCTCACGTTTATTTAACTTCCTGTTTCATTAAAATTGTTTGAATTGCAAATCAGAAAATTTACGAATTATTCTTAGTGCAGTATTTATAGGATACATGATAAGTAGGCGTATGTGATGTTTTGTGGCCAGTCGGCTGGTTTCACTGTATTAGGACTCGAATATGTTGGGAATACTCAATAACATTATATAGCGACATATCCCTCGCCGGTTAAAATCTAATCAAAATTACTCTAGTTATCGTGTTCACAAGATAACATGGGCAAAAGTGTTATATGTATACGTCTCTATTAATACTAATACGGAAAAGAACATTTCGCCCTCTATTCTCATAAGGATTAGAGCTGCAAGAATGAAAGCAGGTGGAAGAGACTGCAAATGACGAGAGCTTTCCAACAAGGGATAACATGCATAGGTAAAACTTACTTTAAGTTAGGGGGAAAGGAGGGAAAGGGTGGGAAAATCACTTTTCAGCTCATAACGTCTAAGCATTTGTAGATATCGAAAAAGTGTGAATACAAAAATTGTATGTTATGATAAGGTGATAATTCGCCTAATTTGAATTTTCTTTCTATTTTCAATTGTAAAGGATTTATAGAGAAATGAAAATTTCCACCCCCTTTGAGCTGGATAACCCATCTACGAACTCGACCGAGATTTTTTATATCCTTACAACATATCCCAGGCTGGTTAAAATTAAATCAAAATTACTCCAGTTATCGTGTTCACAAGATAACATGGGAAAAAGCGTTATATATATATATATATATATATAAACTTTTTAACGAAGGGTGGTTTTGTGTTCTAAGGGTCATGATCGATGAAGATCTGCAGAAATTTTCCGAAAGTCGTGTCATGAGAACCATTGCTATAGGTAGACTTCCTATAAGGAATCTACCTAACAAAGCAAGCAGCCGCACATTACAATCCACTGTTAATTTCCTGGAAAAATAGAACAAAAATGGGTATTAAGACTATTCCCTTCACTTATATTCCTGGTAAATCTCCTGATGTATCTATTCTATCACCCATGAGTTTTTGCGATATTGACTTTTAAAAACTGCATTATCCAAACATTGATCTACAAACCTTTTTGGGCTTTTTTTATTGCCTCTTCATAATAAACAACTTTTGTATTGAAACTTTTTTGATAGCTACAATTTTTCAGAAATTATGAGCTAAAATGGCATTTTCATTCTCCTCCCCCATTTTATCATTTCCCCATAGCTCTGTTACGACTAAAGATAGAAAAAAATTCAATTAGACGAATTATCACCTTATCATAACGAAAAACTTTTATATTAAAAGTTTTGGTCAGCTAAAATTGCTTAGAAGTTATGAGCTGAAAAGCGTTATTCAATCCCCCAACCCCAATTTATCATTTCCCCATTACTCTGCTAAAATTGAAGATAGAAAGAAACTTTCAATTAGGGGAATTATCACCTTATCATAACAAACTACTTTTATATTGAAAGTTTTTTGACAGCAAGAATTATTTAGAAGTTATGAGCTCCCATCAGCCGCATTCACTCCCACTTTTTATACGGTAAACAAGCTGATATACCTGGCTTTGCTCCGGATTAAAATGCTTTCATGTCTAATATTTCTAATGTAAAAACTACTATAGTGTAAAAATTATAATACACAAATTTTTTTTCTTATATGAAATGTTTTTAATTAAAATGGGAATATCAATTGAAACAAAAGATTTTTAAAACAGCCGTTTTCTCCATAAATTATTAGTTGTTATATAGCTACTTCAAATTTTGTTAATAATTACTAAAGTAAGAGAAAGGTTTCAATGAATATGTTGAAACAATTAAAGTAACTAGTTAATTATTCATCAATTTAAAGAATGAAAATAAATAAATCATTATTTGGTCCTGATATAAATTGTTAATCGTCTATTTTTAAAATTTTCTTTCAGCATTCGTCCAGAATTCTGTGAATGTATTCTCGCAACTATATATATATTCGAATTATGCTTGTTCTTCAACAATAAAGAATATTATTGCGAATTCTGTATAAAATTAATTTTAAAAAAATATTAAAATGAGAGAAACAAATTGTATGGAAATGAAATTTTTGTCACTGAAGGTGTAAACTAGTAGTTGGAGCGAACAATATCCTATGCTTTAAACACACGTATTAAATATGGAACTCACAATGTTTAATAATTTTTATTTTCTTCTGTGTTAAGAATTTAGTGATTATTATCTTTGTAACCAGGGGGCTCACTAAATGAGCCCATTCTAGTAATGATTAAATGTTTCATGTCATGTGATTTTAGCATATGACAAAGCAACGTTCGCACAATTATATGGTAACCTAGATTAAATAAACTGATTTTTAAATCTAGAGTAGTTCTTCATCCGTGTAAAGTGTCAATTTCTTGCTACTGTTTCAGATAGGCTGGCTGAATGTTATCTAGGAGATATTTGCACTGCTGAGTTGTCTATTTCTTTATTAGTCCAGTCAGATTGTAACAAAAAAACTCGAATGGTTACATTAATTAGGGTAGTTCCGATTTTTTGATATGTTGTATGGGTTGGTACAGTGTTGAAAAATCCAAGTTTTCCAATTCCCCCCACCACCGCGGGCGCCGCCATCTTGAAAAAACCGCTCAATTTTTGGACTTTTCCCTGTTTTTACAAAATATTTCCTAAAGTATTGGTCTGACAAAAAAACTCGCTTGCACTTTTATTAAACTAGAGAACATTGTCTACAATTTGAGACAAAAATGAAATTTGTAGCTCTAATACTTCCCGAGATACACCTCTTTGAAGTTTGAGAATTTTTCTCAAAAATGTAAAAATTACAGACTTTTGGTCAGTGATTGCTTGATAACAAGTAAATGGTGAATCCTACACTAAAGTTTGACATAAAAATTATAGTAGAGGTAAATAGCTCAAGTTTAAGACCAAGCTTATTCTTCTAGCTCGTTTAGACTAAAAGATACAATCTTTTGAATAATTGTGTAGTTTTTTTAGGAAAACACGTAATAACCTAATACTGACAAAATCAATGTATTTATTAAAAAACAAAAAGGTTCATAGATTGTTAAGTTTGTATATCACATATATTCAGTAGTTCTGTGAATTATATATCAATAAATATGTAAGTAAATAAATAAATGATAAATAATTATAAATAAATTATGCACCACACAAATTTCATGAAAAAAATTGTCTTCTGAACCACAACTTCACATTTTCATACCTTTTGAAGGGCCCGCGCCATGTCCTCGTTGTTTTGGCTCCCATTCCGTACATAGTAACATTACACTACTTACAATTCAATGTCTTCACACTCCAGTTGTTCATCAACCATGTCAATTGGTGCTGGAGCATCTGCCTCTTCAGACTCGTTGTCTAAAATGATTGGCCTTTAATTTTCGCAAGACTGTCCAATGCAATGTTTGCATAGTAAAGAACAATTCAGACCTGCTTTCCTGCATCCACATGCATTCGTGCAACCTTTTTCGCAAGTACAGGAAATGCATTGAAGGAGGGACTCTGGTGCAGGATCCTTCTCTGATTTCTTAGGGAAGAGGCCTGATGGAGTGTGTATCCAGCCCCATTTCAAGGGATCTTTTTCGTTTCCCAACCATGTTTGCACCTGGTGGTAACTTCTCATGGCATGCAGTTGAGCAGCATCGGTAGTTGGTGGCAATCTAGCGAGGTTAAATTTAGTTTTAGCTGCAGCTTTAACAAATGAGCGGTACCTTAGTTCATCAAGGTTTTGAGTTGCTGGATCTCCCCCATACAAAGCAACAAGAACATTTCCCCTGCTTCTGTTACTTGCTCTGTTGTTGCTTGAGGATTAAGGAATGTTGCTGCTCTATTCAAAAGTTTTTCATGTTTCAAAAATAAACTAATAAATTTGTTTTTACCTTGGCAAAACAGTGCTGATGTGATATCACAACCACTGATAGCATAAATAAACAAAAGTTCATTCGAGAAATTATGATTAAATGATGTGGTTGAGTAATAACTATCTGGCGTTTTCCCTCTTCCACACTTTTGGAAAAAAACATTACTGTGTGTCGATGCCAATGCAGTTAGGAGAACTAGAAGGTCAATGTCCTCACCAACCACACGCACATAGTCATACTGAGGAGCAACAGAAATGGCAGTGTTCACAATCGTGAGGTCAGCATCTTCAACTGCCTGCTGCACGCAGATATTAGCTTTTTGCAAAGCCTTCTTGAGCAGTTCGATAAAACTTTCTTATTACATTCATTTGCAAGGAGCTTTTCTTTTGTATATTGTAACACAGTTTCTTCATGAAACATTACATCAGGAGAAAAATGGGCTGCCCGTCGAAGTCGTTCACAATTTTTGGTGCTCTTTTTGTCATCATCAGGGAAACCATAAAAAATTACAGCTATATCTTGACCGTATTTATTATTCAAGTATTGAACATATCTGTCAACTATTGCTCCAAATGTGGTTTGTTGTCGCCACACAATTTTGTGCAGTAAATGACCACCACCAACCACGACATACTGGGATCCTTCAGGTTTTACATCCTCTGTAATGGGTGAGAATGATGTATATAATGAAGATTTTGTTCCCTTACGCATGCTCTCTCCTGTGAATAACTAGATAGGAAAAGGTGACAGTTCGAATTTGAAAAATGCTTTTAAATCGTCATCTGACTGCTTTGCTATGCATAACCTGTGAAAAAGTATATGGGGATCCACAACAATGCTGATGTTACAAATTTTGACGGAATTGTTAATAGAAGCAAGTGTCACTACTTTGCCCCTCCGTTTGAATTTCACATTTTCGAAATTTTTCCCCATCATATTTGAAATCATATCTCTCCCAATCTCTTCTGACATATGGCAGTTTACTTCATTACCTCCCACAATTCCTGAATCTATTGACATTATCACATCAATTTTAGGGAATGGATTGTGTGCAGAAAGCCACTGAGAGAGCTTTGCTGCATCTTCATTATCCCGGGCTATTCGAGAAGGCCTCGTGTCAACATGTTCTGATGATGTTAATTTTACATCACAAAATTTTTTCAATTTCAAATCAAATGTTTTATAGATGTATTATTCCAAGGTTCCATCGAGTGAGCACTCCACTGAATATATGTGATATACAAGCTTAAAAATCTGTGGACCTTTTTTGTTTTTTAATAAATACATTGATTTTGTCAGTATTAAGTTATCACGCGTTTTCCTAAAAAAACTACACAAATATTCAAAAGATTGTATCTTTTAGTCTAAACTAGCTAGAAGAATAAGCTTGGTCTTAAACTTGAGCTATTTACCTCTACTATAATTTTTATGTCAAACTTTAGTGTAGGATTCACCATTTACTTGCTATCAAGCAATCACTGACCAAAAATCTGTAATTTTTACATTTTTGAGAAAAATTCTCAAACTTCAAAGAGGTGTATCTCGGGAAGTATTAGAGCTACAAATTTCATTTTTGTCTCAAATTGTAGACAATGTTCTCTAGTTTAATAAGAGTGTAAGCGAGTTTTTTTGTCAGACCAATACTTTAGGAGATATTTTGTAAAAACTGGGAAAAGTCCAAAAATTGAGCGGTTTTTTCAAGATGGCGGCGCCTGCGGTGGTGGTGGGAATTGGAAAACTTGGATTTTTCAACACTGTACCAACCCATACAACATATCAAAAAATCGCAACTACCCTAATTAATGTAACCATTTATGACAATTTGACTGGACTATATGACTGTTGAATGATTATGTGTTGAGATTTTTAAGAAATTGACCAATCTACTGACCGAAAAAATCTATCATAACTTTTTGGAATGAAAAATGGAATGATAAAACCTTAATATAGTAAAAAATTAAATGTCATGGAAACAGAATCACAGAGTAAATATTGCAATGTGTAGAAACTGTAAAGTCATTGGTTATGTCTGTATTGATCAATATGTAATATTTCATTACTTTTGTAACATTAACGTAAAGGAATCTACCTTTGCCTTCAAGTTTGCCAAAAAGGGATATTTTTTTGGTGTAGTTCTACTGATCGATGCCATTGTGGGTAAGGAGATGCTATTTCATATTTGCAGATATGGATAAAATTTGCTCCTGATAGTATGTGGAGATGATCTCAACAATTTTATACACTGTCTTTACTTTTATTTTGCCATTATATGAAAAACTAGCAGCAATCATTATTCCCTTAGAAAAACTTTCTTTAGATTTTTTGAACTACGTTTTAAATTTTTTTTTCTCCTCTTTGATGATAATAAATTGATTTTTTACTGCAGCCATTTCAATAGACTCAAGCTTCATCTATCGTTAGAACATTTTTTCCATTTTGTTCGGATAAATGACTTTCATAAAGAATTCTGCAGCTTGTTCTGCGTTCAGCGATATGTCGTTAAGAAAGATGATGAACATTGTATTTTTTGGCCTTTTTGAGATCCAAATCAGAGTTAATGACTTTGTTTACTGTTAATACTTTGCATTTTAATGATTTTGCAACAAACTTGACTTGAAACTTTTTTGAAAACTTTTGACTTTTTTGAAACTTTTGACTTGAAGGATTTTCTTTTAACATTAATGTTCTAACCTTTGCAATATTCGAAGAACTGTGTTTTTTCCTTGGATACGTATTCGAAACAATTTTTTCGCTTGAAACCAAACTTGGACGATTTTTCCCTTCTTATTAACAGCATCACCTATTGTGGCTTTAGATATTTATTTATTTATTTAAAGAAAAGCACGCTACAGAGAAGACTCCATTTACAGAGTGCTGACAAACACACAAAGAACAAAAGTCACAGCGAGTAAATAATAATAAAAAAATGCCTTAGAAAGCAAAAAGTAGAACACAGAGAATACATAAAATCATAAAACTTACGCAAACGTATATATAATTAAAAACGAAAACACATAATCACAAAACTTTAAGACACACTATGACACCAAAATCCGTATTTTTAAAAAAAATTTAAAGTTCATTTCCAAAAGGCAAGGGCCAAAAAGTCAAAACACGCAAACACCGAGTCTAATAAAAACACACCGGGAGTTTAAAAGTTTAAAAACGTAAATACACACTTGAGATAAAAAAAAATGCAACACTTAAGATAAAAATAAATCAAACACGGCGCCAAAAAACTATCGAATACATAAGAACACGGAAAATCAAATAGCATAAAAATCTAAAATGTTGTAAAAAGGCAAAATAAAACATATCATGTATTTAAAATACGCAAACATTTCGACTTAAAAGCACCAAGAGACATATTAAAAATGTCAAGTTCATCAGAGAACGTGTTAAAAATTTTATAAAACCTATCGAAAAAACATGTCTTTCACAGCGTCTTTAAATAATTGAATAAGATCAACTCTCTTCGGAAAGAGCAGAAACATAGCCTTCCATCCATCGCTTCTTTGAAAGAGCCATTTTCCATATAAACAAAACTTTTAGGTAACAGATGATGATTTATAGTTTCAAAAATGTAAATGTTGTGAAAATAAACTTTTCCGAGCAAACAAATTTTTCCTACAAAGAAACGAAATCGTCTAAAAATGTGCGAACACCCTCTATAATATAAGTGAGTTTTTAAAATCTGTTTTTATTATATTTATGATTTAAAGTAGAGGTTTCCAACCCGTGGTCAGCGTGCTTCTGGGGATACACTTAGAATCAGCTACAAGCACGCGAAAAGTACTGTTGATAATGGAGAAAAACTTAAAGGATCACAATTTTAAAAATATTTTAAGATTTTGTTTCTGAGTAGCAATGAAATAAGAGCACCAAGAACTCAGCGTTAAAGCAATGAAATATTTAATATCTTTCAAGAACGCACATCTTTTGTGTATATCAATAAAAAAAAATATCAAGCTTGTCGCAGGTCCAGACATTCATTTGGACCTAATTTTATCAAACTCAGCCCCATGAAGCAAGCTCAAGTATAGCACTGAAATTGTAAAATTTCAGAAAAAACAACAATATTTAAAAATATATCTATTTAGTATAAAATTCTCAAATATCTAAATGGGTGACAAATATGGAAAACCTAAGAATCTTTAATAAAAATAGGAAAAAATGGGGGAAAATATAATTATGTTTTTTATTAATAAAACCAGCGGGAGTGGTCTCAACTTAACTTTCTCGTATACTTCTCGAAAAAGGTGCTATTTTCCCTCCCCCCGCGTGGATAAAAAATTCGAACCTATTGTAACCCAGGATCCAATGACTATCAGAAAATATTTAGGTAAAGAATCAAATTCAAAGAGATGCTTTCCGATTTAAATGCGTACCGATTTCTACTCTTGCTGGCTCAAGGACAAAGTCACATAATCCTCCCGCGTGCACAGATTGCTACCATTACGCATGCGCTTGGAGAATCGGATTAAAAAAAGCGCCAAGCAGGAGTCAATAAATATCGTGCACAGAAGATTGCGTCCAGTACGCATGCGCGCGGAGACAACGGATTCTTTTCAAAAGTAAATTATACAGACAGACAGACAATCAACCCTTTGACGGATTTGGCCCAAAATTTTATACGGACCTACATTCATGACGATAAAACTGTGTACCAAATTTTATCCATCTAGCTATTCAAGTTTTTGAGTTATAGTGTTCACAGGACTTCGGACATACAGACAGGCAGACTTCCCGTTGACGGAATTTGTCCAAAATTTGATAGAAACCTGCAAATTATGTTTAAAAGACCACATACCAAATTTCATCGCCGTAGCTCTAATAGTTTTCGAGTCATAGTGTTCACAGACAGACAGACATAATTCCAAAATTGTGTTTTTCGGACTCAGCGAGGTCTAAAACGTGGAGATCCGTCAAAATCTCGAGTTCGAATTTTTTGACGATTACAATACTTTCTCTTTGTATACTTCGTATACGAGAAAGTAAAAAAAGTAATACATAATATAATGCGTTTAATTAAAAGAATTACATATAAATGATAATCTATAGAACACAAACGAAAATTATTCTAATTTTTACAAAAATCGCACACGTAACTTCCACTAGAATGACCAACACATTCTGTATGAACCCATTCTTCATTGCATTTTAGCAAATAGTTTACAAATATGGGATTCTCTTCCATATTTTTCACCCTGCTGGTATTCCATATTTATCGCCTATTGGACATTTGTTTTGGGAGATTATAAATATGGATACAGGAAACGAAACATGGATGCATTATAGACGAAAATAAACCTTGAAATATGCCTTATTAGCCAACATAAGTATCACAAACCAAGAAATAAAAGTTAAATAAGAAAATAATAAGGATAAGATGACTTGCCGAAATTTACACTTTCCAAAAAAATGCTCGTAATAAAAACATGGTTACAGCTACAACAGCACAGATAACACTAATGCAATGGCGGCTCAATAGGAAACGTTTCGTATTGTTTCGACTAAGTTGCAGCACTTAATGGAGGATAAGCCGAACTATTCCATATTTGTACCTCTATTCCATATTTGGAATAGGAAACGTTTCGTATTTGTTTCTATTAAGTTGCAGCACTTAATAGAGGATAAGCCGCCTATTTCATATTTGTGCCTCTATTCCATATTTGGAATAGGAAACGTTTCGTATTGTTTCGACTAAGTTGCAGCACTTAATAGAGGATAAGCCGACCCATTCCATATTTGTACCTTTATTTAATATTCATCGTCCTTCCTTTACTACACTAGAGCGGATGTGAGCTTGATATCTGGTCTGTCCGAACGAAATCTGGACTATGGTAACCATGCCTATAGGTCGAATGGTTTGATGATTGGAACACTTTCTCTCTGCATGCTTCATACACAAGAAAGTATAAATATCTTTATTTGTCCTCTTCAGTCAACGACTGTTAAGTGTTGAAAACGAAAATGCAGAATTCTGAATATCAAGAGCGGTTGTGCATCTCCAATTGCCAGCTTTTACTGCAGAGATGCGCTTCCTAAACCGAACAGATGGAAAGGAAGAGAAAGCGCAAAAGGAAAAACAGAGATAAGAGAAATGAAGATAGAGAAATAAAAATTGATATTAAAAAAAACGACCTCATCGCAGTTAAAAAATATTAGAAAGAGAGCGAAATTCTTCCGGCGCAGTGGACGTGTTTGCGAAGGGGTTGTCGAACGCAGATCATGACTGCGAGGGGGGGGGAAAGGAAAGGACGAATTTATTCTCCCAATTCTGGTGATAAAAAGGGGCCCCCCCCCCCCCACCCCCCCCTCCCCCCCCCCCCCCCGGCGCCCCGGGAGCAAAGAGGGGGGCACAAAAAAAAAAGTCGATTTCTCGCCTGGAGCAGAATTTTTTTTTTCTTCCTTGATGATATTGGATATTATTGTCAGGGAAGGGTGGGTGGGGGGATTTCAGACGATTGTTCGGAATGGACGAGTTTCAGCGGTTAGAGCAGACGATTTCTGAACTATGCACTCGAAACGATTCGCCTCGAATGAGAAGCATTTGTTTATTTACAAAACGTGTGAGCCGTCAGTGCTCCTGGGATTGAAATACAAAAGCTTTGTTTGATTATTGAAATGTTTCCCACTTTAAGGGACTCGCTCTAGCACATGGTTTCTTTTCTTGCAAGAAAATTCTGAAGCTCGTTTATTGATCAAGGAATCGAGGTCTGTTAGTTTTGACTAAGGCATTATTTTCAATATTATTCAGACAACAGTGGCTTAAGCGTTGCTCCGTGATTTTAACTAAATCATTTACCCTTCGAACGACCAATTATTTTGATCTTATGGGTTTCAGGCAGAGGTGGATTTACGCACTGTAGTATTCAGACAGCAGTGGCTTAAGTGTTGCTCCGTGATTTTAATAAATCATTTACCCTTCGAACGCCCAATTATTTTGATCTTATAGGTTTTAGGCACTGTAGTATTCAGACAACAGTGGCTTAAGCGTTGCTCCGTGATTTTAACTTAATCTTTTACCCTTCGAACGCCCAATTATTTCGATCTGATAGGTTTCAGGCAGTGGCGGTTTTACGCACAGGTGTAGAGGTGTTCTCTGAGGCACCTACAAATTTATTTGACGTACATCAAACACGAATTTGCGACATTGGTTAGGAGGAGGAGCCTCAAAATAATTTTGCTCCTGTGGCCAAATATTGTCAAAATCCTCCACTGGTTTCAAGCTAGAAACATTATCTTTGAATGTGAATGAACCGAAATTTTTTGTATGTAAAAAAGATTTGAAGATTTTAAATCTTTGAAGGAAAGTGTTCTTTGTTTACTTCTGTTTTCCCGATAAATATGGAATCTGCACCGATCTATGTGCAAATGCAGGTAATCTACATACTGAGCTGTTCAAAGCTGAGCAAAATTCAGCTGTGGAGGACACTTTGGGGCCACCCCTCTCAAATTTTGCGGAAAAAATTTTAGTTGTCTAAAATTTTTTCCGCAAAAAATTGAAATTTCAAATGCCAATCAATCTTAGGAATCGATTATGTCGCATTAATTAGAATTTTAAAGGCGCCAACCTTCTGCGAAAGCCAATTGTTGGAAAAAGCAAAAAGTATAGAGTAAATCTCCAAAATATTTCAAGATAAGAACGAGAAAATATAACTAAATGCTTACCAATTCAATGTCATAGCAATTATAATGCCAAGAGCTATATACGAAATACAGTTCCGCATTTATAGTGAAAATATTATAACTAAATTAGGTTATATATATACTATACTAAAATATCATTAATAAATTAAATTATAAATTTAATTTTAAACTCATTATAGTAACTTATTTTAGTATGAGAATATACTTAAAATTATATGATGCAATCTTATTCTAAAAATAGTGGCGCCATCTATATATATATATATATATATATGAAAATTGTGCCCGGGAAAGCTATCTAATTTTGTAAATAGATTTCTAAATTTTGTCTACCCTATATTCAGGGGTACTTTTAGGTGTCTATACATTTTTTTGTCACCAATCGCCTGTCACTGAAATTCAGTGAAGTTGGGATGCCTGACTTTTACAAGTATTTGTCCAGAGTGTGAAAACACTCGAAAATTGGAATATGAAATTATTTCCATGTTCGCACCGATAATAAGTAAGGATGAATAAGTCTCCTGTGAGATTCAGAAATACTGACATTCAAATCGGGTCAATTTTGAAAGCACTCACTGTGAGTGAGATTTCCCTCGGAATAGAAAAGATGGTAGCAGAGAAAAAATGACAAGTATTAGGAAGAAAACATTAACTTTAACGTTGTCCTCGTTCATTTTTATATCGTGTTTTCGAAATAAACCTACGCTTCTATAAAAATTGAAATTTTTAGATTTTTGCGGCTCATACGAACTTAACCCTTAAATGCCTGATTTTTTTAAATAAATTGATTTAAACATGTTTTTTGACTTTCATTTCTTATGTGAAACATGGGGAGAATATTTAAATAAATAAATGAAAATACTAAAAAAAATAGCTAAATACAGGGTGGGCAAAAAGTCCGTAGAAACTTTAAAAATTCATAAAAACCGGAAAAATAACCGAAATAAAAAACAGTTTGCAGGATTAGCATTGTTAGGTCATAGGAGTTTTTTAAGACAGGGAATAAAATAACTGAAAACACAGCCGATAGATGGCGCTGGTACGATTGCGCTCATAATCCGAAACCAGTTCACCGTTGTAAACAGTGTATGTGAACAAGGATGCTGAGTGTGAAGGATAAAGCCTTGTTTGGTGGAGTTTTTTCATGTGAACCAGGAATCAGCGACCATCGGCGTTGCTGGATTTGTGACTCTCCTGCAATGTGTTATCCCCTGTGGTGATGGTCACGTGAAACGCATACTTCTGTAATAAACGATTTGGAGGCATTCTGTTCGTTATTTGCGTTTCTTTTCTTTGACTTGTGTGCGTGAGCACCATCTATCGGCTGTTTTTTGAGTTAATTTTTTTCCAGTCTTCAAAAAATTCCCGTGACCTAGCGATGCTAATCCTGCGAACCGTTTTTTATTTCGACTATTTTTCCGGTTTTTATGAATTTTTAAAGTTTCTACGGGCTTTTTGCCCACCCTGTGTAAAAATACAAAATACAGTACAACCTCAATTAACCGAGGTTTCTGTTAACCGATAACGAAGTCTGTTTTTTTCTTCCTGAATGAACTCTGAAAAAGTCCACACTTTTTAGTTCCCTGTCCGCGCTACAGGCTCTTTTGCTCCCAAAAGCACCCAACTTCCAAGAAACATTGAACCCAGAGAAGTCAACAGCGAACAATGTTTTTGTTAGGGGTGATTGAAGCAATGAAGAGACATTACAGAAAGAAACCTATCACTCATATTCTTGAATGCGAAGAAAATCTAAATGAAGCTCTGAAAAAAAATAAATGTGAAAGACGTAATCTACATGATTGCCCAGGCATGGCAATTAGTAAAAGCAACTACGATTCGCAAATCATTCCACAAAATAATTGTTCAAAAGAGGAGAGAGGATGAATCCCAGGAAACGGAGAAATTTTGAGATTATCAATGGCATTGAAGGGTGTGAAGAAGTTTTGGAAGAGGACATCTTCGAGTGGCTGGACGTTGAAAACCAACATTCAAGTTTTCAAATCCTTAATGATGAAGAAATTATACGAACCGTTGATCCCTCATCGGACATTAATGATGCTGACAATGAGGACCAGGACTTTGAGGATTTAAGGACTATAAGTCATACCGAAGGTGTTCAAGCACTAACAACTGCCCTAAAATATTTGGAACAAAGAAGCGATGTTACGCCGATAGATCTTCTGTTGCCCAAAAATTGGCGTGTCGGGCAGCCACTGATAGAAATTCTGGACTTTTGCACCGAAGGGAACAGACTATTTTAAAAAATAATGTAAATTTAACAAATAAAATGTATATTAAATTTAAAAAATACAACATTTTCTTGAGATTTGTGTTATTTTTGAAAATGCATCTTTCAATATTTAACTTAGTATAGTTAAAAAAAATTTCAATTTGCTTTTTGAAATTTACTACTAGTAGTTGATTTCCTTTTTAAATTTGTTGAGCTGTGAAACTTAACTTTATATATGTTTAGTTTTATCATTTAGAAAACGTTATATTGTTTTTTATTTTAAAAGATGTTAAATTCGCGAGCACGGCGAGTTTTTATACACAGTTTCTATTAACCGATCCGATGTCCGAGGTACTAGCGGTCCCAATTAGCTCGGATAATCGAAGTTCTATTGTACTTAAAACACAGACAAAGATAATTAAACAATATTATGATCCAGACAGTTACTCGAATCCTTTAGGGTAGCTCACGCAGACAACAAACAGAATAGGTGCGAGGCAGGAAGTACATGGGTTAAATGTCTATCAAAACTTGAAATTTAAAATTGCTTTGTTAAAAGAACCATGGATATTAATTTATACAAAAGAGATTCAGTTGAAATTAGGTACTTTTCCGTTAGCCGGGCGTAAGCGAAAAATCGCCAAATAATGTAGAATTCCGCCAAATTTCTTACAACCATTCTCTTGGCGACTTGGCTCGCGTTTGGTTCACAATTGGCGACATTTGCGCCAAATCGCTTCACTTGGCGACTTCGCACGCGTTTGGTTCACAATTGAAGACATTTGCGCCCGGCTAACGGATAAGTACCTGAAATTATAATTCCCGGCGAACATGCTGGTCGCCGAAGACGGCTTGTTCTCAATATTTTAGAAGACAAAACTGGATAAGTTGCTTAAAGGCAACACGAGGTTTTCACGGGTTAATTATTTGTCCCGTGCTAGCATTTGAGTTTGCCACTCTTGACGCAGTCAGTCCAATAAATAAGCGAATTAAGCTACTATAGTGACTTTGGGATGATATTTGCCCATTTGGCACTGTACTCTGCTGGCGGGGGACCCACTGGAGTTCAGTGGCCGACAAACTGTCTAGACAAGTGTACAGACAAGAGTGGGATTTTTTGTGGCAATATGGCTTTGTTCAAAAGAGCGGCAGAGAATGATGAACAATGATTCGACATTAAAGTTTTGGCAAAACTTGGGAAAATATCTCAGGAAATTTATGAAATGTTGAGGGCTCTTCATAGACACATCACAGTGGACAAAAAGACAGCCTTTTTTCAAGTGGGTTGTGATGTACTGGAGTCAAGTTTCAACTACATAATTACACACAGCCATTGAATCTAGGATCAATCTAAACAGGGTGTCCACACTTATCGGGGTTCATTAGCTAATTTCTAAATCGTTAGAGATAGACTCATAGTTCCAATTGGAAGAATTCTTTAAATAAAACAAATAATTATATTTTACGTTTTTTTTTGAGTCGCTAAATATATTTCTGAAAAATTACGAATTCTAGCTTTTTATACGGTCCCCCGTCCTATCAACCATGTTTAGTAAAATTTTCTTCACACACTAACATTTTAAACAAAAAAAGTCCCATTCTTCTGCGACTAAAACTGACCGAGTTACGGAGCTTCGAATTTCATAATTTTAAACCAATCCGCGGCTTCGTCGAGCAAGTGTTGAGAATTGGTTGGTGGATCGTCTTCAAGATGGCCATTGAAATGGTGTAAAGTGGTATAAGTCAGTGATATTCAGAGCTCCATAACTCGGTCAGTTTTAGTCGCAGAAGAGTGGGACTTTATTTTGTTTAAAATGTTAGAGTGTCAAGAATATTTTATTAAATACGATTGATAGGACAGGGAGACTGCATACAAAGTTAGATTTCGTAACTTTATCAGGAATATATTTAGTGACTAAAAAAAAAACATAAAATATAATTCTTCGCTTCATTTAAAACAGTTTTCCAATTCTAAATATATGTCTATCTCTAACGATTTAGAAATTAGCTGATGGACCACGATATATAAGTGTGGACACCCTGTATATTTAAAACAAGTGGCAAAACCAGAGGAACAGCCCCCCAGACCCAAACACTGGTCCGATTTCGACAATTTTTATTTCTTATGGAAGCTTATGACGTCTAGATATGGCCTCAATGGTCGCCTGCCACCTACCATCCTCCATTTTCTAGAGAAGCCGAAAAGATACTTCTCCACTGTATATTCTTCTATGGGGAAAAACTTCAGACAGTTCCCCAGATCTAACCCCCCGCGCCATTTTAAAATTAAAAAAAATTAACTTCTCAGTGACGCTAGTTTTATTTCTGTCAAATTTTTTCTCTGATTCGAAAAAAAAATTAAAATATTTGTGTGGGGTCTCTGGACCCTTCAAATTCCCACAAGACCAGACCTCCCAAGAACTCGCCGAAAGCGAGAAGAGAAAGGAAGCCGTGATGTCGTGAAAACGACCCTGTATTACATAACCCGGAGGGGTTTGAAGGGACCATGCCGAGTGGCCGTTGAAAGATCACCCAGGTTGACCGTCAAAGAGAACTCATTATGTTACGGCTCTTTCCAATGATTAAACGGGAAGGGGAGCGCATGTTTGTGGTTGGTTAAATTGTTCGTCACCCGGACAACTCATGGAGACTTAACCTTTCGGCCACGCCTCAGAGGGCATGGTCAAAGGGGTTTTAAGAGGGAATTTGGAAGACGAGAGGAGGACTCAACGACGAGGACTCGAAGACCCGAGACGAGGAGATTGAGACGAGATTTCATCTCGAGATTCTGTACTTGTTCGGGTGCCTAGTCCCGTGGAAACCGATAGCCAACCCTTGGCTGAATAAGCTCTTAGAGAGCTGGAAAGCATCTTCGAATTCTACGGAATTATCCTCGAAAGTGAGCGCGCAATACCTCACTGCAAATTATCAATCTTGATAAGCCACATAACTTTTGGAAGTTGTACCAACGTTTGAGTGGTAGAATCCCTCAAATTCCTATTTCCGGCCATCGGACTTTGAACTCGCCTTGAGTTGAACTTGACTGAACTTTATTAGTTTTCTTACGAGTAGACTCACAGTTAAACTGCGATTGATTCCAGTTTTGAACTTTTGACTTGACTCTCGCTACCTCATCCTGAGTATGCAGATTTTATGAATGATATTAGTTTTGCACATCTTTTGTAAAAAGTCCATTAATCAAGAAGCCTTAATTAAAATTAATATCCTTTATTGCTGTGTCTTGTGATATCTAATCATACCCCAGTATCATTGAGCTAAGTCCTTACAATTTTAACGAAATTGTCTTGTGGGTGTACGTGAATGCAATCCAATAAGCAGGATTTAAAAAATAAAGCTCTTTATTTTACAAATATTCCAAGCAAAGAAACGTAGCACAAGTATTAGCACAGCAAACACAGTAAAAATTCACAACTACCAATAAATCTCAACACAGCGCTCAAAGGTTTCTTGTTAGCTCACCAGCTTGCTTGCTGATCAAATTCCAACTGATTCTCCTTGGCTTCAGAGCTTGCCTTTATACTTTTCAACAGGAAGTGACTTCATTACATAGGAAGTGACGTAATCTCTAGAAAGTTCGTGAAACCAGTAGAAATAGGTTGAAAGTTCGAGGTCTTTCTAGAAAATTCCCTTTGCCGCCAAGTCGCCAAATTTGTCTCCAAGGTCGCCAAAATGGTTGCCAAATTTGTCTCCAAGTTGCCAAGATAGTCGCCAAATATGTCTCCAACGTCGCCAAGATGGTCGCCAAATTTATCGCCAAGTTGCCAAGTTTGTCGCCAAGATTAGCATCTCGGGGACATATTTTACAACAATACTTTTCACTGTTTCAGTAATTACGCCCACGTTTCTTTACCCATTTTTCTCCATGCATGTTAAAGTTGCTATGATGAGGAGTAAATATTTTAAAAAATAATAAAGAGGCAGACGAATCAAGCCTAAAATATTTTCATATTACGATATTCCGTACTGGAGGGATAGAGAAAAAAAATCTACTTAAATTTGTTTCTTCTTCAGAACATATAAACTTGTTAAGCGGAGTTCATATCGCGCATTTCCCAAACCATCCAATTTCCAGCGATCTATCGCTCGATCGAATCGATCGGGAGTGGCTTTAAATAACCGTAACTTCAACACCTCCCGCTAATGACGATTAAAAACCGTGTCTCCTCTTAATCATCGTCATCGATGACAGAGCGAAAGTGGCGTATCGTCAGCTCAGAAATAAGCAGTGCTGCTGAAGTTGTATAGACCTAAGTTGTAGGAAATGCTGTGCTGATTATTTTGGTATGTAATGATGATACACT
>BGPR01002739.1:6067-22602 GCA_013235015.1 Araneus ventricosus
TCGAAAACCGCAGTCAGACTCAATGCGTTTCATCGATTGTTTTAATTACCAATTCTTTGTAACAGTGTGATTTGCAGCATGTAGATTCAAGCCTTACTTGTGAAAGGTGGCGTGGCAGATTTGCAGCTTAGTCACGTCTACTAAATTAGTCGTAATTATCATCCAAGAATCGATAAGAAGGAAAAAAAGGAGAAAAGTTGGTTCCGATTCTGAATGGACCAAGATGCACGTGATGTTTGCCTATGTTCCCAGAGATAGAAATGTTTAATAGAGCAGATGGTACCTGAGGCTAACACTGAGTAGATCAAACGTGTGGTTTTTTTGCAAGTGTGAATTTGGGTGTGGCCTTCCGCAGGACAGATCTTCTGTGGCAGGAAGTAACTTGAGGTTGCTGGATGAGTTGCGAAGACTTTCGCCAAAACTCGCCAAAGTTATTATTAGCTAACTATTAAGGTCGACTCGTGAAAATGTTAATAGGAATCGTCAAGAGTATATTCAACTCACGAAGAGAAATATTTAAGAATTGAAATGAAATTCGTGCCATAAATTGTATCTATTAGTTTAGTTTTTTAAGAGTGTAATCTTCTCCGAAAATATTTGCAGTGGAACATAAAATTGCTATGGTATCATATAGACGAAAAAGATAATTAGCAATAGAAGATTTTTTGAATCGGAATATGAATATATCTTTATTTTACAATAAAATATACTCGTGATATAATATTTGGTGTTACAAAAAAATCAAATTTCAAAGTGGGAATTTTTTTATGGCATTTGCGTCAATATAGCAAATATACAGCATGGATATTTTAGAGTTTTATGATTTATGATAGGTAAAATTTGCATCAGTCTTCTCAATTTACTCAACCAAGTACATGAAAACCATAAATTCCTTACAACTGAAGATTTAAGATTTATAATATGATGACCCATAAATTTCTGGGTGATTCTGGAAAAAAATTCTGGATTCTAAAATTTCATCGCGAATCTACTTTTCCTCTCTTTTGGAATTCTCAACCGAGAATCTAGGGAGATTTAATATTGAGCTACATATTGTCGATAAAATCAGACTAGTGAAATTTTATTTAGGATACAGATGTAAGTTATTTTGACCATACTTGAGATATTTTAAGGACGAGCCATTTCACTGCATCTTCTTATGAGGTACGACATTTTTCCTACTGAAAACAGTGTTCTTAATATCGCCTATGTCTGAAATGGATTGAAATAAAGTGTAACTTATGTTATGATCATACTTTCTTTATTAAACATAAAAATTAAGGCAGAACAAAATTGCAAGTAATACACAGTGGTCACAAATTATTGGACCCATTTCAAAAATTAATGAAAAAACACCCTATAATGTAGCAACTTCGTTTCTTTTAAATGAGAGAGTAGCTCAAAAATCTTTTTTTTTCAGATAAGTAACGCGCCGTTACGGCGCACTAAATATGTGAAATAGAACGTAAGTGATAAAATGGGTACCGTGCAGCAGACGGCACGTCTGGAAAGTGTCTGTTTCTACGAATTGTAGCACTTCAAAGAATTATTCAGTTAGAGTATCGAAATTATCAGTCAAGTAAGAATGTGTAAGAATTTCATCAAGCGTTGGTATGAGAAATTAAAGGGAACAGGAAATGTGCATCAGTGAGGGGGACTCTCACTCCTTATTTGCTCGTATCAAAGCTTAATGAAGTTCTTACTTGAAGACCGACATCTTCGATACTCTATTTGAATAAATCTTTGAATTGTTACAATTGATTTGCTTTCGTGGAACCACAGATGTGCTTTTTGCTGCACAGAAGACATTTTGACACTTGCGTTGCGTTGCGTAAAGGCGCGTTACTTATCTAAAACCCTGTTGAGCTACTCTCTCGTTAAAAAAAGAAATTTCTGCGTTATAGGGATTTTTTTACTAATTTTTAAATGGATCCAATAATTTATTACCACCCTGTACAAGACAGCATTTTTGTACTTTTTGGAATATAGTTATTCTTTTAATGCTTTTCCCCTAAATAAAAAAGAACATGAGCATTGTAGATAGGACATCTGCGATGTATTTTATATAGGTTAATTCTTTAATATAGGCCCCTCAAAGGGCTAGGGCGATAATAGGAGTACCCCAGTGGACGATAATGGGAGAATTCAAGTGGGCGATATTGGGAACAATCTGACCCTCAAACATGGCGTCATGGAATCGGATCGCAAAGCAAAAAATAAACTATACCAATTGCAGCCAATTATAATAACTATCACTGCCTCATATGGTAAAACATTATTATTTGAGCTTTACTGATCATACTAAAAGTAATGACACATGATTTCTAATTTACATAACACAAAAATAACCAAAAATTCCCAGATAAAAGAAAAACAATACAGGCTTCCTCAAACAACTACTGAAGGGGTAAGCTCTGCAGTTCTGGTAGTGGCCACCATATAGCACTACAAATCAAGAAGAAACCGTGGGTAGTTATATTAGGAACGTAGACTATTTTCGTAAGATACTTTACATATATGGCCCCCTACTTTACATATGTATACATACCTTGAATATCCTATTTAGAAGAGATGGTATGTAGCTACTGGTATGAGGCGCCTTACCCACGGAGCCGCCTGCTTCCTGGTGTCCATTTGTTTGATTAATTGCTCAAAAGTAAATAAATCCATAGCAAATACTCGCAGTTTCAAGTTTCTAAATGTGTGCAAACGAGAAAAGGAAATAAAATATTACAAAAGTTATTGATTTTTTTAATCACCAAGTGATTCATATATTATTCTACATTAGTTAAAGTAAGAAAATAAATTATTTATGAGTAGGTTAGTATTCTGTGATATACTTGAAATATGAATAAACAATGTATAAACTTAATGGGTTCTCGTGAAGAAAACATGTTCTACATTATAATCAACCAGATCAAAACGTGTTTATTAACACATTTTATAAAAGCATTTATATCCTGTAAGTGATAATTCGTGATAGATAATGTAAGGGAGAGAAAAAAATTCAATTGAATCGATTGACACAGAAACCTGAAATAATACCATAGCAGCTGCCGATAACAAAAGTTACTACTTTTGTTACGATATTAGCATTCTTTTTAACATTTTCATTCATCAAATATTCTAAATCTTCTTTTCTAAACATATGACGTTTGAACCAGTTTACGCGCTTTCCAATGAAATCATTTATGCGTGCTTTGTTTAAAAGTACAGTCTGGAGGTTCGAAAATTCTGGGAAACTCATACTGGAATCTCTGTACTTTGCCATGAGTTGCAATAGCTGAAGATGTGCGAATTAGTAAAAATTGAGAATAACACCTAAAGCCGCAAGATTATATATAGTTATTGTTTAACCAGGTATCGTAAATAGTAATAGATCTAAGTAATGGAACACTAACACAGAAGTTCAATATTTCGCCGTTTGAATGTTTCATTTTTGTGTTGTTTTCTTTTTCTGTAGTAAACGTACCACATTTAGACTTAAACCCTTTCAGTCCTACAAGTGGTATTTTTCCTCTTGAAAATTATAAATTTTCAGTTCTTAATTTGGAACAAATATAGAGCTCTGTATTCGATAATCAATTACTAAACTCATATTTAGAACACTTTACGTCTGACAGAATGAAAGAATTCAGGGCTGATCGTATTCATTTCATTCCAGTGGTGCTCCAAACACATCGGTTGCTTTTGTAATGCTTAAAATTATAAAAGTGATCAAGCTTCTCTAAATTCTGTTCAATTATATTTTTATGTACTTTTATTTAACACAACCTATTTCATGTTCATAAAAATGGAATTTGGTAATTGATTTTTCTCTCACTTCTTAATATGCTGGAGTTTTAAAATTTTGTACACTTGTATATTCTTGGTAACAATACACTACATATAAAGGGTGCCTGCTTAAATAATCCTCCTTACTTCAAAACGACGGCAGCTATAGTCATGAAAGTGGTGGCTAGGCACAGTGAAACGGCTATGGGCTACGTAATGAAACCACTTAACGGGTGCAAAACTCTGGAGTTAGCGTTCCTATATGAAAAATGGAGCAAGAAAGAGGGGAAAAGTCAATTGCAGAGTTGTAGAGCGTTATCCATTTAAAACAAAAATACATCTTGGCGACATTAATGCTAACAACAGAACACTTAAAATGCACATTTATTTGTTGGCGATTTTCAACACTGCTACGTGACGAAACGTGTTAGAAACAGAAAACAACAATTAGTTATCACACGATACCTTTATTATCGGTGTCCAAACTGCTCTCCGTCAGACACCTTGGAGACATAGACACGAAAAGTTTGCAATTTCAGAAATTGTGACATCACAAATCATGGACAAAAGGAGAAAATATTATCCTTCGGACAAATATGACCCCAATATACTTATTCCTATGGGAATAATTCAAACGGAAGGTTTATACGACCTTCCCCACAACATTGCAGTACCTTCGATGATCTATTAGAATTGCTTGTGCCAGCATACCAATCTGAATGGTAAACGTGAAATTCGAAAAAAGGGCCCAAGTCTGTATTGTAACTGACGGAGAGCAGTTTGAACACCGAAAATAAAGGTATCTTGTGGTAACTATTTAACACATTTCATTACATAACAGTGTTAAAAATAGCTAAAAAATAAGAGTGCGTTTTAAATGTTCTGTTCTTTGTATTAATGTTCCCAAAGTGTCTTTTTGTACTAAATCGATAAAGTTCTACAACTTAGTAATTGACTTTTTTCCTCTCTCTTGTATCATTTTCGAAATAGGAACTCTAATCCAGAGTTTCCCACCAGATGGCGCTGTAAGCGGCCTCATGGCATAGCACATAATCATTTTACTACACCTAGAAACTACTTTCATGACTATAGCTGCTTCGTTTTGAAAATTAGGGGGTGGCCCTTATTTAAGTAGGCACTCCCGTTGAAAGTGTGTGAACAGGGTATCGAGTTACAAGTTTCACGCTTAACTTTGTCTGTTATCAGGGGAGTGTAGTGTGTTGGGAACGATGAAGATTAAATGGAAGAGCGATAATGATAAAAAGCGAAGAGAAATAGTGAAAGAAATCAGTATGATATGAAAAACCAGTGAAAAATGTCTGAAAGTTGATTTTTTGGAGGTAAAATATCAGAATCGACTTGAGTGAGCCTGCTACGAAGATTATACTTCACGTCGACGCGCGAACTAATAAATTAAAACACGGAAGCATGATATTTCATCTCCCCTATGTTAACAATAGGAATTATTTTAGCTGATTAAAAATATAAGAAAAAACTTCAGAACGAATAAAATGTTACCAAAAAATTTATGTTGTAAAATAAAATATCAAAAGGCAAAGAGAAAGAAAGATAAATGCAGAAACGATTTTTTTTTCATGTTTTAAAAAATTAAAACACAAAGGCATAATATTTCTCCTCACTTAACATGCAGAAAAAAAGTTGTTTCCGAAAACATCAAAAAATCATTAAAAATCGCAAAAATTATACAGCAGCTTCAAATTACTCTCATTAAAAAAGGATATTCTGAACTTTACCATGATATAAAAATTACTGTTCTCCGATGATAATATATGCAGAAAATTCTCGAAAATATTAAAAAAACACTCGAATTTACCACTTAACATTAAATGAAATTCGAATTCGAATTTGGAAAAAAATTTTACGGCGTTAGCTCTCACTCGTGCTAATCCAAAGCTCAGACAAATTTGGTCCCGGTCAGATAAACGATCTGGATGTACATAGAGAAGAAACAGAATAAAAATTCGAAGGGAGGCTGTCTCTGAGAAAAGGTCGCGAGGATTGAGGGGCGTAAAGTTACTTACCTTACTCAACTGTGACTTTCTGTGACTAAAGTAGCTCTATGAGACTGAAGTAACTCTTTGTGACTCTGAGATTATATGATGTTATGTAGCTCTTTATAACTCTCAATTTATGTGACTGATTCGTGATTTTGGTTGGGTTTTTTTTCCTCGAAAAAAATTCTTGTTCTCAAATGTAATATATTTATTCATGTTATTAATATTGGATGCAATTTCTGTTAGTAGCAATCTTATGTAAAATCGGACGATGGTACGAGAAATAGCAAACTAATTCAACAATTCTGGAGTAATATTTCTCGTGAACGTAAGGTCGATTAATGAATTGCCTAATGTACTTGGATAGTTTGTAGGAACCATACTGAGATTAAAATGATGTTTAAGAAAATCAAATGCCTTTTCGTTTCTCTTCGCGTCTATATTGAAGTCCCCCATCATAATGATCGGTACGTCATGCGCGCGCATCGATCGCTGTGAAGTCATCAAAATTCTTTGTGATTTTCACCAACTTTGCAACTCGACTGTGTCTAAACCGTAATTCCAAATTCTAAAATTCTCTTTGCAATCTTCAATGTCTACCTTTCTCTGTTAAATGAAACTAAACCCAATTCTCCATGTTACTTGGTTGCGGAGATATAAGCGTTTAACTTTACCACGAAAAGCGTCATAATTTTTTTCTTGCCGGCACCCCTTTAGACCACTATGGAGGGACGTAAGTTTATGTCGAAAATGGACATATATATACACAAAAATAAGCTGCTTTATATTTATAGATATAAGAGAATTGAAATTAAATTTCAATTAAAAGAAGAAAATTAAAATTTAAAAGAAGAAAAAGACTTAAAGAATTAAAAGAAAATATGTAGTTTTTTTTAAATTTAAAACATTTTAATTCGAATCCATTTCATATGTAACTAATATTAACCTAAGGAGAAAAAAATTCAAAATTTTCAAGATATAAATATATTTTAGTAATAAGAGAACATCTTAAATTCATATTAACAAATGTTATTGCCGGACGAAGCAGCTATTATCGTTTATTATGTTTGTCTCATTATCAAACATTTAAAAAGATACCTCGTTGTTATGAATATCAGTTTCTGTCCTAGTTTTTTCAAAGAAAATTTTAACATTTTTTCTGTTATAAGAAAGCTCTGGCAATTTTGAACTATACAATATCACAAACGATCGAGAAAATTCTGATCAGTTAGATGTAGTTGCGTTTCTTATTTACAGAAACAGAAAAACGGCCATTTTTAATCACCTTCGATTGTATTGGTTCCTCGTATTAGAGGAATTCTTTGGTTTGATACTGGAAATGATTTATGGGCTGCCAAATATTTTATCTTTTAAAATGCTTATATAAATTTCTGCATTCAGAATTCCATCAGTGAAAGTTAATTCACATAATGCATTTCAAGCGATAATATTTTTGCTTTTGAGATTCACTGTCAGAGTTACATTTCATGGCATTAGTTTGATTACTATGATATGTTTCGTTTAATTTCCACAAAATTTTTAATTATCCTAACGAGTGTGTAAAGAAATTCGAAGGCCACTGAGTCCCATTGCTACCGAATGGAGAGAACTTAAGGAGGAAAAGAAGAAACACTCTGAGGTGTTTTTCGGTTGAGGCACACAAACATAAAAAATCTGAGAATGGTGCTTGAGGTCATGGCGATAAAACCCCTGATATGGAGGTACTTCTTCTGTGGCTGTAGCAATGATGGGGAGGTAAAAATAAAATTCCAAGGGTTGCCAGATTCGTGCTAGGTGGTTCAAAATACGGAGACAAAATGAAAAGGGGCTTTTAGCTACTAGCCGAGGCGCCAGACGACATAGAAGATGGAGAACGAAAATCAATGAAAGACGCTGCACCAAAAACTTGCTTAACCGTTTCAATGGGAAGCCTTGGGAATATACTTTCCACCAAATTCATCAATTTTTGAATGCTTTTTTTAAGTTTGGCGTAAATTATCACAAATTTTTCGATGAAGCAAAAACCTGGATGTTCCAATTTCTTTTCTCAAACCGTAACGAGGCGTCTTGAATTGGTAATTACTTATTATTTAATAAAATTAATTAACCAAAAATAATGTCATCAAATAAATTAAATGAATTTCTTTTCTTAAATTAATCTCAATCCTAAAGCTATTTTACTATACCACTACTGGAAAAAATGCCCTTATAAAGGGTTTATTAAGTTTTAAGTGTTATAAGTACATAGATTTGAAAATATTTTTTATCCAGGATACATCAGTTACTTGCGTGTTAAAAAGCAAAGTTCCAACAGGAAGTTCTTTAAGTGAAATTTTAAAAAGCCCTTTCATTCTAGCCATTGAAAAACCATAAGATGGATTATCTTAATTTTAAACCATTGTTTTTATACAAATAATATACTAAGGAAAATATATCCAAATAGCACAAAAAAATTATGTTCATGTTCTTGAAAATCAGTATAATGTAATGAAATAATTTATGAAGTTAAATTATACGATCTTCAAAATTATTTATATAACTTTATAAATCTAAATCATTACCCATTATTAATGTTTACATATCGTTGTGTTAATAAATAAAAACATCTGTTTAACCCAAGAAGACCCGTATCGGGCCTCCTGCAAGAATTTGGTACAGAAAATCAACCCCTCGGTGAAAAAGGTCCAAATTCACAGTAGCTGCATTCAAGGCCATTTACCTGCTGACCACAGAAATTTCAAGAGTTTCCCCCCTTTTCTTATCTCAGAAAACATATGCTCGGGCCTCAGAAGCTCTATGAGCACGCTCGCGTAAATTTGTCGGATTGCAATGGAGACCAGATAAATCGCGATAATTTAACGCTATTTGAGAAATAAATATGAAATGGAAAGATTCGAAAAATTTTAACTGAACTATCAACTAATTAATAATCGATTAATTACTAATATAATAGCCCAGATCTCTCGGTAACGCTCAGACGTCACCAACAATAAAACTCGAGCCATAGCACTGCGAGACGTTAAACAGCATTATTTTCTTGTTAGCGAACCTAAATTACAGTAATTTTAAATTTAAAAGAGTTATTGTCACTCTAATTTCAAATTTAATAGCTCTAAAATAGTGAAATCAAATTTTCTATCGATTGATATAAAATTTATCTAGCTATGATCAATAGTTCCCGAGAAATCTTAAATTATATTAATCATATATTTCAAATTAATTTCCGTTTTTCTATAGAAAGTAGTAAATTACGTCAGTGGTGTATCATGCGCGTGATACAGTTTGGACGCCACGATGCATCTCATTTTTTATTGCAATCGTGATGATATAATTTGATAATATTTTTTGGCAACGTTTGACAAGCAGAGAAGTGTTTTGTTTTGAAACTAGATTATACCTACTAGATTTTCTAGATTTTTTTAGACCAAGAGGTTTTGTGAATAAAAAAATATGTAAATAATATGTAAATAAAAAAATATTTCTTGTCATAAAACAAATGTTTATTTTATTTTTTTCCAATCAATGTTAAACATTTCTCTCTCATATATATCTATTTAAACACGTCAAATTTGACATGAAATCTCTCGAATGAAGAGGCAATTTGCACCCGTCATACCTTGACGGGTGTCTAGTGAAGAAAGTAAAGGTGTTGATGAATAGATAGAGATTGTAAGTCGAATTCTAAAGAGGGCAATGAATCGTATTTTGTGAATCCACAGATTATTTAGAAGACAGCTGGGATTAAAAGATGCTGTTAAAAACAGGAAATGGCTAGAAAGCTGGAAAAGCTGGAAAGCTTACAAATGGTGTAAAAAAGAACCACGAAAAAATATAAGAACTTTTAAGCGCAACATTGTTATAAGTCTATCAGGAAATATTAGTGATATAGAAGTTGTAACATTGGTTCAAAATTCTTGAACATGCTTATCGATAATACAAGAATATCAATTACTGTAGAGTGCATCAATTCTTATATCCAGGCGATTGCAGATGATTTTGGACAGGAAAGACACGCACTGCTATTAAATATCAGCAGAAGCAGAAGCTTTTGTCGGTTTTCTTTGTTTAAATGTACTCCCTAAAAGAGATTTATCTGAAAATTACTATTTTTTTAAACTTTAATACAGTTTATATTAATGCAACAAATATTTTCTATTTAAATAGATGTGATTTCCTGCGCGTTTTGTTAAAAAATCAGGACCCCGGGTCTACGAAGCCCAACGCGGTTCCTCGCAGGTTTTGAACAACTTGCTTCTTTACAAAACTCATTTATTATATTAAATATATACTATTTCTCTTATAGTAAAAATGGATGTTTTATTCCCAAATATGAAAAAGAATTTTTGATGAAATGTATCAATATTTTTATTCTCTTACCATTACTTGCCTTGACATTTGCTTAATTTCTTAACCCATAGCGGAAATTAAAAAAACACTTTCATTTAACTTTTTCTTTCTCTAATGCTATTCTAAATGATTGAGACGCTAACGTAAGAGCGATAAATCGCCAACTCGGTAACACTGATTTTTTTTCTCTATGTCCTGGATATCTTTACTGGAAACCTTCCCTTAAAAAAAATCAGAATATTTTGCCTCAGGAAAATATTGCACGCTTTCATCCTGATGCCAACACCAAAAAACAAAAACAAGATTATGTAACAAAATACAAATATTAAACAGTAAATTAATATCAGTTCCTTATTGCCATATAAAAGCAAAGGCGATTGAAAATGAAAGTCAATTTTCATTAGCTTACCAGTGAGACGACACAGAGGAGAAACCATCTGAGGATTAAACACAGAGGATAAAATGCTTAAGGTATGCCTTTTTCCTCGGATTATATTCATTACAAATTTGCTTTTGTTTCAAAACCATTTCTTCACACCACATAAAGAACATTTATCTATATCAAGAACTGGATATTAGAAAGATAATGGAAAGAAAAATGTTTTAATAATTAATTTTATATACTTAAGACCTATGTACAGAATAAGAAATTTTGCAAAATATTTAGTATAATTCTGTCTTACGATATCCTTCATAAACGGTTATTTAACAGTAATATTTTTGGGATATAAGAGAAAAACTCATTATTAGTTTATTTAAAATACATGAACCGCGTTCATAGAACAAGGAACATCCATTATTATCATTTTTTACTGTGCTTTGCTTTCTTCTTGGAAATTATTTACATGAAGTTATTAAATGAATTTGCAAACATATGAAAGTATCTTGATTTAATTTTTATGAACTTTTTAACAAAACTTAATTTTTAAAGTTATTTTATGTTGTGTGTATTAGTTTAATTTCGAACATTAATTGACATTGTTACAATACTTTTTATATTAAGCAAGACCAGAAATTAAGATAAAAATTTAAAATCTTAGGTTTTGCTGTGTAATTTTTTATATGTATATTTTCAAAGAAAACTGCTTTAAACTTTAATTATTGGCAGGTCTAAGAATTTGTAGATATTGACATTTCTAGAATTGCAGCAAAATTTATTTCCTAAGTTTATAATAATTCATTACTAAAAAGAACAACTGTACGCTGAGAAAACGATTAAAATAGTTTTCCTTCTTAAACAATTGATTAATAATTGTTTAAGAAGGAAATTCATATTCATTGAAATGGAAATTCATGAAAGTTCTTTGTTGCATTCATTTTTTAATGCTTTGACCTTAAACCCTTACCTCTTGAACATATAATATATATAACTTTTATAAGTGGTATCGTTTAAAACAGTTCTAATTTTATGGCAGCACCCTCTTTTACATCGCGAATCACCTCAGAATTAAAAATATTTGTATAAATTAACTTGATGTTATGAAAATTTTGTTCAAAATGTGTAGTATTGAGTTTCATTCATTTTTTGTGATTATCTCATAAATTGTCCTTTTATCTTCTTCCTTATGAACGATACAAGCAGTTAAATAGATTGTAGATTAGAGCAGTTAGATAGATTGTATTTCTAGCCCAGCAGTATTTTTTCCTTGTCCCCTTGTAATTCCCGCTTGTGGAGCATGGAGTTTGGAGACGGGGGTTCTGACTCTGGTGTCATATTCACCATCTAACAATGGTTCTATGTCAAATTTCATTCATTCAACTAGTTAGGTTTTATAAAATGTAGTTCTCACTTGCACACGCACCGACAGACAGACCAACTTTATTTCATCCATTCAACTAGTTGGGTTTTATAAATTGTAGCTCTCACTTGAACACGTACCGACAGACAGACGAACTTTATTTCATCCATTCAACTAGTTGGGATTTATAAATTATAGTTCTTACTTGCACAAATAACCGACAGACAGACGAACTTTCGTTCTGCGGAATTCGTTACAGATTCACAATTTTGATGTTGAAACCCCGTACCAAATTCCATTCGTCCAGTTCATTCCGTTTCGTGTCAGAAACTGGCAGAGAGACATAATTCCCAAAAATGAATTTTCTCGAACTCGGGAAGGTCTAAAACGTGCAGATTCATCAAAGTCGACATTTTTTTCACGATTTCAATACTTTCTTATTATTTACTTCGAATACGAGCAATCTAATACACACATACCGACAATCAGATTGTTTGGAGCCTTTTTTAAACACTGCTTAGATAAAACTGGTAGCAAAGTAGTGGATAGTAACTTAGTTGAAATTTTGTAAACAGCAAACGTAGTGGAATTTTAAAGAGAATATTGTTTCTGGGAATTACTCATTTTCATTATTGTTTCCGAATGATATTAGAAAATAATCTGCAATTGTTTCTGGGGATTACTCATTTTCATTTTTGTTTTCGAATCATATAAGAAAATAATCTGCTATATTTTTTTCAAAGTTCTGTTGTTCCCCTTGTTAATATGCTGGCAAGATTAGGGTAAAATTCTAAAGGAAACTAATGAAATTTGCATCTAAAAATCAGTCCGATTTTTTAAAAATATTTTAATTGTGTCTTTTCTATAATTTTCCAGAGATAAAACTGTTTCTTCTGTGATGCTATAAATTTAAAACATTATTTTATAATTCGAGTTGTAATATGATTTATCTCATTTATGTGTAAAAAGAAGGTCCCGATCATTTTATTTCTACACTTCGGAGATACGATCCATAGAATACTTTACAGATTACGAACTAGAACTGTTATTGTTAGCTTAAAATATGTATGATTTATTTTCCTGTTCTTGAAAGTATGTCTAACATTGATTTTTAATAATTGGTCCTAAACCTAGCCTAACGATATTACAAATTATTAGCACACAATGATTCATATTCCAAAGAAGATTCAAAGTTCTGCTTGTTTTAGTTTCTTCCCATTTTTCCGACCAAAGTATTTTAATGTTAAATTTTAAGTTGCATCCATTTTATGCATGCATATTTACATAAATAGAGAAAAAACTATTTTAAAACAAGGCTTCTTTATCTATTCCCATACCGACCCCTTTTAAGGTAGAAATTTAAATTTCGTTACCCGTTTTTTTTCATAAAAGTTTATTGCGACCCAAAATTCGAAAAAAATATAAGAAAGCGAAGCTCTTACTATTGGCGAATAAATAGGAATCCAATTATGACAATTATTAAGAAACTTTTAACAAATGCTTTAAGATGATTTATTTAATATTTCACTTTCCAAATGTTGGAGAATCTGAGTGAATTAGGAGGCGTGAAAATGTGTAGATGCGTCACTTGGGGTCGCGATCCACGGTTTAGAAAGCTCTAATGTATCAGAATGCTCATAAATGATTGCAGGACGGCGGTGGTCTAGTGGTAAAGTTTCAGGATAGGAAGATTCCTTGTTTGAAACCAGGTTCCGCTGAAGATCCGCCGTGTATGTGAGCCCGTTGCATGCTAAATCATATTCAGTGGGAAGCGTCCTCCCGTTGGTGTGGTGTAGAAGTTTGGAGAGGGGTTGCCAGCTCAGGTGTCGTCCTCGTTATTGAGGTGTGGAAGTTTGGAGAGGGGTTTCCAGTTCAGGTGTCGTCCCCGTCATCTGACTGCGGTTCAAAATTTTGAGGTCCGTTCAGTAATAGCCTTCGTGTTTCTCCAAAACAGGACGTTAATATAACTAGACAAACAAATATAAAAAATGGTATGAAGTAATCTAAATATTCTGCTCAAATTTTGCTGAATCTAAAATAAGAAATATATATATAAATAGACTACATTTTTACAAATTATGCATGAAAAATTATCAATTAGAAAGTCAAATCATTACACTTAAGCAACTACACCTCATGTTTGATGACTAAATGATACATTTTGTATCTCTGCAGATGGTATATATTTGTGATACATGATATACCTTACTCTCTTTGTCATTTATAAGCTCGTTAAAATTCCAAATTTACTGTTAAATTAGAATAGAGTAACACTATCCAACAATTATTTAGCGTTTGAAGAGAATATTCGCAGGTAAAAATAATTAAATTCTCTATTTAGGTACACAGAAATGGGATATCATGCTAGAATTAAAACAATTCTTCGCCCGAAGAGGTGGAATTTTAACATCCGAAGTATCACCTTATGATATCATTTTGAGAATATATCATTACGCTACTTTTTTCTAGAAAATTCGCACTTTAAATGGGAACTCTTCTGATGCCAACTTCGTCATGAGAATTGCATTTATAAAAATTCGCAAATAAAAGAAAAAAAAAATTAATAAAAGATTCAATATTACCACCTTCCTGTGCAAAACAATTAAGCAAATATAATTTTGTCTTTTTCCAGGTCATTTTATTCTCGGTACTACTAGGTGCAGCATGTGCCACGTCTTTTCTCAGTTACGAAACCATTGATCATAGTAATTTTGGGTTGATTGATGCAGATGAGGTACGGCCACACTATATGATTCGTGATGTCCAATCTCACATTCCAGTTGAATTCAGCGAACATGATAGACAAGATTTAGTAGTGGAAGACGAAATTGGAAAACCTTTGGAGCAAATGTCTGTAGAGGCATATCCAAAATATCCATTTCACTCAGGAAGTAAGATGAAACAAGGAAATTATAAAGGTTCCGATAGTTCATCAGAAATAAAACAAAAGAAGCATTCGTACGAAACTACTAAAGTTTCCCAAGAACATATCGAGGTTAAATCTGTAAATAATCATTATGGTAGCAGAATTCCGCATCAACAACATAAACCTAGTGGCTACGACCATGGAAAGCATGTTCCATCCAAAGGAATATACAGAAACAAATTACCTGAACAGGAAAAAGAATCGGGAAAACCTGGAGATTATTCCCATAGCATCGGAGAGAAAAACGAGCCAAAGCACTTAGATAATAAACACTATCCTCATAATCAACCAGAACCAGTCCAACAGCATGTAGAACCTGATTTTAAAGGCCCTTCCGTGAAATATGACCATCACACACATAATTCACATGCTCCCATTCAACAAAGAACTTATGAATCAGGAGCACATCCTAAACATGTTGGTCAAAAAAGTGCATACGAAGGATACAGTCATTACAAAATGAGTCCCAAACACAAAGAAATTAGTTATCAAAAACCACAGACATACGGAATTTATCGGGAAGGGCCTAAGAAATATCCATCCAGTTATCATAGTTCTGGTCCCAAAACGCATCATTCGGTAGCACCAAGTGGAAATTACCATCATGGTATCAAAGGACATGGAACTTACACTGTCCCTCAGCTTCATAAAGATTCAGGTTATAAAAATTTTGGGGGTAATTCAGGGTATCATGATCTAAACAGAGGACACAACGATCATTACAGCCATGGTGGATCTGGTTTCAGAGGCTCTCATCCTGGACATTATAATCAACCTAAATATTCCAGTATAAAATCGCATCAACATCCTACTTATAGTTCTGGGCACATGACATACCATCGAGGTATTGGAGGTGGAGTACCAAGTGGACATAGTGCCGGTTATAAGAATATGCAAAGTGGCTATGGAATTCCAAGAAGCAACTCTGGTTACCATGCTATTTCAGGACCCCAATATAGCTCTCCTATGAAACATTATTCAGGATCTCCTAGCTATCATCACAATACCCATAACATTAAAAAGGATGAATACTACCCTAAATCCATAAAAACTAGTGGAATTATGCATCATTCTTTAGGCGGCAGTCTTGCACCAGGCTACTCTAGACCAATAATGTCACCAGGATACCACAATTCCGGGTCAGGACACAGAGTTTACACAGTCCCATTGATCAGAACTGGACATCATTCGAAAAAAGGTTACTCACAGCCAATATTGACACAAGAAAAACACACTGATGATATTTACTCACCAAAAAGTGGAATTGGAGAATCCAGTTACCATGGCGAAAAGTCGCCATCTTATCATAAAGCTCCAACACCGCACAAGCCACACTATCACGCTGAACCCCATCCAAAACCTTCTTATGGTGGTTCCAAAGGTAGTCATCATGCACACAAAGAATACCATGGAATAGGAGAAGACAATGCTAAGCCATCATATTCTCATAATCATGGCTTATCTAGTGGTCCATCTGCACACCAACCTACTTATCATAAGAGTCATTCTATTAAAGGAGGACCTGATGGATCTGCATATAAATCTCCAGAAGGTAGTAAGAAATATTTACCAGTTACTGCTTCACACGGAAACAGTTATAAAACTGGATCTTCAGGATCACCTATTGAACAGCATAAATACGAGCCACCAAAGATTGAGCAGAAAGATATTGGACACGAAGCAGTTCTAGGAGGTCATGGAAGTCCTAGTGGTATCTCCAGTGGATCTGGTTAC
>BGPR01002739.1:22612-38786 GCA_013235015.1 Araneus ventricosus
AGGATACGAAGGTCGTTTAGGAGGTCATGGAAGTCCTAGTGGTATCTTCAGTGGATCTAGCTACGGATCTAGTGAAAACTCACATAAATACAAACCATCAAAGATTGAACAAAAAGATATAGGATTCGAAGGTCTTCTAGGAGGACATGGAGGACAAGACCCTGCTGGTATCTCCAGTGGATTAGGACATGGATCCAGTGGACGTTCGGAATCACATGGAAGTCCAAGTTCATCATTACATGATGTATATAGTTCTGACGAAAGCTATGAAGTAAGTATATATTTAAAATTTCTGACAAGTGTTTATTCAGATTTATTTATTCGCTGAAAACTTAATAATTAAACAAGCTAAATATTTTAGATACTTCAAACACTTAAATTTAGACGGCCAGAAAAATTTTATATAACATTCTTATTATTCAATTTCAAATCACAACTATAAATTTCTGTCCTATAAAAAATATATAATCTTTTAAATTGGAAATGGATTTTACTGCTTTTTTTAAGTGGGATTATCAATTTAGACTTTTGATTAAATATTTTTAAAATTTTTATAACGTCTATGTAACATTTTAAACGGCAGCATCCCGTTCAGTAATGAAGAAAAAGTTAGATGAAAAGTTATTTATTTTTTATGCAAAAGTAAATCAGCATAAAATATGTATTTTATGAAATATGACATCAACAGAATAAAATTAAAATGCTTTCATAAAGTTACGTTAAAAAACCCAAAGGGTTTAAAATAAATTTAGCTCCTCTTAAAAATGTTTTGATGTCACCTTACATTACTGCAGAAAAAGATGAAATGATTTTACAGACACTAATATCAAATTAATTATGTCACTTAGTAATAACTCTTTAATCCATATCGAAATTCAGAGAAACTTTATGAACCTTAGTAGCGAAAATTATTATTTCCCTTACATTTTAAGAATCCATTTTCCTTAAAGAAGTTTTATTGTTGCCCAGAATTGGGAAACAAATTTTAAAATGTCTTAATAATTAATCATAAATGTAAAAAGTTCAATTTATTTAATTTCATATTTAATTATTTTAAATACTTAATAATTTGATTACTAAACACTTCAGCTGTATTTTTCGACCCCATTTTCTCTTAAAACGTTTCATCGAGATCCCAAAATTGGGAAAGAAATATGAAAATGGTCTATTAATAAATTGTAAACGAAAACATTCAATTTAAATTGTTTAATGATGGAATGTTTTGAAATTTCGGATATCGGGATGATTTTCTGAAAAATTACTTCGTACAATTATTAAAAAATCTATGGTGGCAGGAACTATGAATGTCTAGTAACTAACTGAAAGATTGTTTTACGTGATGCCACTCGGGTTTGTTAAAGATAGTTGTAAAAGCTCTGTTGAAGATAAAAGTAAAAACGGCATTAATAAAAAAGTACTTATGGAGTAATTTTACTTCTCCCCTGCATAACTTCTTTACTTTTTAAATATTACGCACATAAAAGGCAAAATTGTATTACGAATTTTAATCCAGTTTTCTTCTTCCTTCAATTACTTAATAATTGAGCTTGATATTCTGATTCACATATACGTCAATTTTTTATTAAAATTAAACGTATTATGAAGATTTTTGTCAGTTTCTGTACCATTTCTACATTCAAATAATTTTACTCTAAATATTAAATCATTTGATGAAAAATTAATCTGAATGTTATGCAATATTTGCAGATGTCCAAACCAATGCCATATGAATTCAAATACGAGGTGAAAGATGACGAACATGGAGCTGACCACTACAGAGAAGAGAAGATGGATGACAATGGATATCTGACCGGTAGATACGGCTATAAGGATCCCCATGGTTTGTACAGGCAGGTTGAATATGAAGCCAGCAAAGCTGGTTTCAAAGTGTCCAGCATAAAGACCAACGAACCTGGAACAGAAAACGAAGATCCTGCTGACGTTCATTTTGAAGTTGAAAAGAACAGTCAGCCTCATTATTAGTTTCCAACACTAGTCTACCAAAGAACAAAAGAGTAATTGACTTTTAGTTTCTTTAACATAACGGCTTTTAATGTAAATAATAATAATATAATGTAAATAAATTTTTATAAATGTTATTTCTTTGTGCGTGAGGAATGCTTACCATTCTATCAACTAGAACAGCGGTTCCCAAACTTTTTTGTTTTGCGGACCACTTGTTGTATAAAAAGTATTTTGAGGCCCACTGACTAAACATGCAAGTAAAAAATACAAACACATATAATACATATATTGTACTTTGGCGACTTGGCAAACTTTCAAGTGTGTAGAGTAGAGTAGAAAACTTTCAAGCCGCGTTCCTGCGGCCTGTATTTCCACGAGTTCTGTCCGCGGTTGGCGTTATTCCCCATCGCGGAATAGGAAGAATCAATGTGGCTCGTGGGCTTGTAAGGGCATCTGTTGTTTCCCTACAAGTATATGCTTTTATTTTTCTTCGAGCTTTCTATTTTCGCAGATAATGGCTCTGAAAAAGGAGAGATTTTCAATAATTTATGGCCACCTAGACCACCGTAACGTCGGGTTTCCTATCTGAAGAACATTTTTTTTTGATGCGCTCTCATTAAAAAAAGCCGTAGTTGTAACATTATTAGGGTTTTTTTTATTAATTTTTGAAATATGTCCCATAATTCTCGAACACCATGTATATCATATGCCCGTATATGCTGATAATGAGTGAAGCTTACTATAAAAGGAATAAAAATATATTGTTTTATAAAGCAAAAAAAGAGTGAAGCCTCTTGAAGCTCCCGACTAACGTTTCGCTATCCGAGGCCCAGAAGTGGGCCGCGACCCATAGGTTGGGAACCACTGAACTAGAAGGTTTCAAATGTCCTAACTTTTTGATAGTTATTTTGATATATACTGTTATTATGACTATTAGTTAGTTTTTATATGCAAACTGTTAATATGACTATTAGTTAGTTTTTATATTCATACTGTTAGTGCGCATAGTGCTAACCCTTAGAACTACTGCTAGTTTTTATAGGTATTATGTTATATGGCTATTAGTTTACGGCTATTATAAATGTGGTTATTAAATATGTTAGTGTGTCTCTCAAATGAGCGTATATTCAACCATCGATTAATCTGGTACTGAAAAGAACTGTACGACTTAAAAATCGTGTTTTATTTCTCAACATACTAAACTATATTTATAAGTAACGCCATACATATAATGATATTCATTTCTCATTATTAACTAACATTACTTGAAATTATCTTATATTTTTCAAGTATTTTGAAAATAAGAATTGAAAGTCAATTCATCGAATTTCATTTGGAATGTTTAGAGAATGATTCAAATTGCTAGATTAAGCATAATTAAAAAAAGACAAAAGTTTATAGGTCTACGTGACATGCGTTATTTTTAACGATGAAAATTCAAATGCACTATTTAGGCATTTTTGAAATACACTCAGTATAAGCCTTGATTGCCATTGAGTCTCACTGAAAGTGGACAACACATGTATCAAAATGATTTTTAGAAAAAAAAAATTAATTTTGCCAATGTACTAAAACAATATTTGAAACGTACTCTGAAACTAACATAAGGTTTAGCCATTTCATATAATTCTCTAAATAACTCCAATTCATTAAATACCTTACTTATACATTTTTGCGAATTTTCAGCAAATTAAGACATGCTTTATATGATAAATAAATTTATATTGTTTTTGATAATCCGTGTTAATTCAATTTTTTGCTTTTAAATAATGATCATGACCCACGTCCACCGACTCACCCATTGAGTTTAGAATCAACAAGGATGGACGAGGAGCTTTTAAATAATGTGATGAGACATACAACACATGAATGCCGATTTTTAACAGCTTGGATCTAATTTAATTGGATTTCATATTGAAACTTTATGATACGCCTGAAAATCAATACGATTATGAGTTCAAACTTTACAATCTTCATTTTCTTTACTACTACACTAGTAGCTATCCTGTGTTTAACTTATACGGTTACACACATTCATAAGAAATCTAAAACTTTTGCTGATGCTATATTTGTTTATTTTTTACATTAAGTTAATTATATGAATATGTTCAAATTATATCCCAAAATCATTCGTTTCTACTCATATTTTTTACCTATAATTTATTTTAATACTATCTTCAGTTAGAAAATAATTTAAAAGCAATAAAAAATATTATTTCCTATGAAAAAGATTTTTATAGTGTTTTAAAGTCTTGATTTTGAGTCGGGAAACATCAACTTCGTTGAAAGCACAGACATTTTATATAAAAGAATTTTAGGATGATATAACAATAAATGCATTTAAAAAGCTATCTAATAATTTTATACATAAATCTATCTCGTCTAATTGTATGTAACTTATATCTATTTTCTTCTATATTTCAAAATTAGCGTTATGAATAACTATATCTTATAATGAAGTGTATATACATGTACATTTTACTTTACTCTGAATTATTGTTTCCAGCACTCTTCACATATTTCAATTCTCATCTGTAAGATGTGCTTCTGAAATATTTCTAGAGATTTAACTAGGGTGCTGTTTTGATATTAAAATATTTAAGGTAATTTGATATTTAAGGTAATATAAAACAAATTTGAAGGAAGAAAAATATTTATTTTAATTCAAATTCTGAAAATGTGTAAGCTTTTGCTTACAATTTGTTCAAACCAATTTGGATGTATTTTTGTTTTAAATGCTATCGCTAGATATTAACCAGTGGGAATGTTATTCCTTGAACTTTCTCGTTTACTTACACACTAATGCGGTATTTTATGTTTACATTCGTAATATGGTAAGAAGTTGAGTATGCATATTTTTATTTTAAACCTTGAGCGAAAGAATCTAAATTTTGACACAAACCCCTAATTTTTCATACAAGACCATGCACGAAATTTCTTCCGTCTAGCTTATTCCGTGTTGAAGAGTATTCATAGACACACGGGTATACAAACAAACTGTCTACTCTTTGACGGATTAATTCTAAATAAGAAAACTATATATATATGTGATTTTGGCGTTATAAGATCATAAACTAAAATCCATCCATTTAGTTTGTTTGTATTTTGGAGTTCACATGCACACGAATATACAGGACAACGTACAATCAACCTGTAGACGGATCTAGTACGTTGCTATTTTGAGCTGTCATGTTCACATGCACACGAATAGACAGGACAAAGCACAATCAACCTGCAGACGGATCTAGTAGGTTGTGATTTTGAGTTGTCATGTTCACATGCACACACACGAACAGACATATTGACTTTTCAATAAGGATTTCGCGAAACATTTGATACATCCCAACAATTTTTGCGTGAAGACCAACCATAGAAGGTCATTCTTCTAGATCAGAGGTTCCCAGCCGTTATTTCCTTCCGTAACCTTTTATTAGTCTTTTTATTTTTGAGTACTCCTACGAACCTATCCCCTCAAACCACCTTTCACACAAAAAATTTTTATTAATAATGTTGATAACTTAATTTAGCTTAAGAGTCAAATGAATCGAATTAGCTTAATAGCATTTGTAGGATTTATTTTTGATTTTACATTTTAATCCATTTATTAACTCCCCGAGCGCCCAATTACTTTGTTCTTATAGCTTTCAGGTTAGAAAACTTAGCTTTTAACGTGAATGAACCGATCTTTCTTGCATTTATTTATATCTCTGAAATCTTAAGAAAACTTTATCTATGGTTATTTAAGAAAATATGCATATAAATACGAACTATTTTCTTTTGAAATGAAACTAAAAATCTGGATAAAACGTCTCCGCCTCTAGGAGGATTAATAATAGTTTTAAGTTCCTCGTTCGAACAAATGAAAACAGCATTGAAATAATTTCTCATTAACTTAATTATGACGAAAACTAACATTTTTTCATCATGAAAATCAGCTATTCAATTCGAAAACAAATCCAATGCAGTCCTTGAGCTTGTTTCATGGATCCTAACTTTCATAAAATTAGATACAAATGAAGGCAGATATAATCCCATATCAGGAGCAGCGTCGAGCTCATTGTGATATATGTAACTAATGCATATATAACATGAGTATGTTCTTTCCATAAGTTCTGTGTTCGTCAAAGATGACTAAACATATTTTTTTTCAACTCCGAGTTTTTGGTACTCTTACTTACTACCCAGTAAACTTTCGGTCTTGTATAACTTTTACTTTTCACATAAATTTGGTGATACAAAATTCCATATTTATTTTTAAATTTTAATCCCTATTATATTGTATTAATTCTATTATCAACATTACTTTCGCGTATCCCTAACTGGACCGCTGCGTACACCCCCAGATATATGCATTCCTCAGTTTGAGAACCTCTGTTCTAGATTGTTCTATTTTCGAGTTATTGCGTTCAAGATCGTTTTTTTTTCCCTTCGGACTCAGGGAGACCTAAAACGTTAAGATTCATCAAAATCTCGAGATCGAATTCCTTGACGATTACTCTCTTTGTATATACTTCATATACAAGGTAGTAACAATTGCTTTTGAAAATTTGCATCTCTTATTGAATTGCAATATTTTTTCCATAATAACATTCTGTAATTATTGATTAATTTCTTCCAGGTTGTCATGTGTATAAAGACAAAGATGCTGAAGAGAGATGTGTTAATAACCGAATGTCTCTTTATTTCCAAATGGCATTAAGGGATGTTCAGTTTTACCGACATTATTATTCAAATATACGGGATTTTTATTTATTTTATGTTTGTGGATGTTTATATCTTGTATGTATCATTGTTATTAATAAATATCATGTTATTTTTTTCGTTTAAAATCTTCACTATAATATTTTAATAGACTAGACTTTTCAGCACATAAAAGTGATCAGTAATCTAGTAATTGTCATATGAATTTCAAAGGGGTTTCTTCTTTCTATTTTGTCTTGGGTTTAAAACCAGATTAGACAAAGCAAATTTTCCTCGTGATTCAAAACTTGAATGTTTTTGATAAAAAATTTATGGAAATGTTTTATTAGAACATACTTTTGATAGTGTACTAAAAAGTGTATTTGTTTATTTCAATTATTTTTGCTTTTCGATCTTAAATTTATAATTCATCACTATAAATATGAAATCTTGAAATCAGTTTTTCTCAAATTCACTGCCAGGTGGCGCAGCTAGTTTTGAGTAAAATTTTATTCAAGTAAAAAAATTAACCGGCAATTAAGTTATGGAATTATTGAAATAGTGAATTGTCATCGAGAATACACAGGAGCACAAAGTTTCAAAACTCTAGAAAACCAGGAACTGAATGAAAATTCGATCATAATTTTCCATATTTACAAGCATGAAACAAATCAATGGTATGAAAAACGTCATTGCACTTAACCCATATTGCGCCAAGCATTGAAAAAATTAATATTTTTTATAAAATCTTAAATATGTGTTTCCCTAAGCCTATGTATATGTTACTGTGAAAGACCGATATCTGGCAAATGTCGATATTCTCCGCTGAATGTCAGTTTCTCCGGTCTGTGAATGTTGATAACCTCCGGTGAATGTTTGTGGCATGTGTCGACATTCACCTGTGAAAGTCGACATTCTCCAATTTCGGTCATTCACAGTAATATATACACATAAAATTTTAAAAAACTTACAAAGCGTTTATTACTTTCATCGGTACAGGCTGTCCTAAAAATAGGACAATGGTACAATCCACTGCTATTCATTTTGACGCAGGTTGAATAGGAGAAAACATCTTAAGCATAGTCAAACGTTACGTATTTTATAGATAGGTGTTGTTTTTGCTGCATATGCTTTTAGTTGGCGCCTTCTTTGTCGGTTTTCTGGGGGTTTTTTTGCAATAATACAATTATTTTTAAGCTTTACAAAATCTTTCTTAACATGTTGAACACCTAGTTTTCTGCAGGATGCTTTCCTTGGAATAGAAAGTCCCAAATAGGCAACAGTTATATGACTTCAAATATCAAGTAGGCTCAGACTATCATCACTAAATAGCTGATTGAACTTCCATGAAGCAACAAATTTTGTTTCAAACTCATTAATAAATAAAGGCCAGTACCATTTTAATTGAAGTAAAATAAGCAGCTACAAGTAAATAGGTTGACTCCGTTTGAATGTATGCGGATTGATACCTTTACCTGTTTTCTGCCAAGTGAAAAATTTACATGGCATTTTAAAATCCTAGGATCAAAATTATTTTGAAAAGAAAACAAAATTCAAGCATACGAAAATGAAAAAAACTAAATGTGCTTTGATGAATTTCAAAATTCAAACTGATTTCATGAGCTGTTGTTTGAAAATAATTAACTCCACCCTCAGCATGTCTGGCACATAATATGCACCTGTCAAACAAACTGTTAGGCGCCTCCGTTAGTTCTAGAGTATCAATGTTTGGAATGTAACAGAGAAAGAAAGGACTCTTTCCTTCTTTAAGGGGTTTTTATTAGTAGTTGATTGTATCATCGCTCTTTTTTTAGGACAGTCGAAAATGCAAGGAAAAATTACCTTCTAGATAATTTTTTGACAATGCTTTTTCACTAGTGTAAAAATATGGAATATTACCTCAATAAATTAGGAGTGTTTTTCTTGGAGCTTCTAGCCATTTTAAAAATTTAATAAAATATATCTAACATTAATTTAAAGTTGCGATAAAGACAAATATATAGTTAAACGACACCTGAATAATAAATTGTCTTTGATTTGAATTCAAATATTAAAAAAAAATTATATAAAGGCCACTTACATGTGCTGTCCTATTTTTAGCGGGAAGAGGAAATATGGGTTAAATCGCGAGTTCGCTTTACCTTCATTCTCTCATTTGTCGAATCAAAGTTGATTCGTTATTAATACTTGCATTATGCGAATAGACATAAAATACATCACAGCCAATCAATTCGTCATATTGAATTGTACAAAATTTATCCCGTTCTGTATGGAGGGTTCAAAGTTAAATGAACCAAGTTTATTTTTTGGTTCATCTTGCACTGACACTGAGGTGAATTTCAGTTGAAATCTAGGAGAAGCTAAATGATAAGTATTTGTCAGCAAATTGATGTTTTTTTAAATTTGAATAATTAGTATATTGATACCTTTACCTGTTTTCTGCCACGTGAAAAATTTACATGGGATTGAAAAATTAATAATGTATTTAATTTATAAATATACAAGAGTTTTCAGGATCAATTTCGTGAAATTAGTATTACCGTTAGAAGAATAAAGTTGGTGATAAGGATACTACCTAAAAGTAATGAAAGATACAACTTCACAACGACATTATTTTCGGCAACCCTTGTCTAAAGAAAATTAAACTTGTCATAACAGATGAGAGCCACAAAAATAAAAGCTGTAAGGAATGAATAACCTTAGTATGCACCAAGTAACATGGAATTATATTTAAAAGTATAAAAGATTATTCCTGAATTAAGAAGAGCACGTTTATAATCTAGCACAGCGGCTCCCAAACCTTTTGGTTTTGCGGACCACTTGTTGTATAAAAAGAATTTTGAGGCCCACTGACTAAACATTAAAGTAAAAAATACAAACACATATAATGCATATATATAGTACTTTGGAGACTTGGCAAACTTTCAAGTGTGTAGAGTAGAGTAGAAAACTTTCAAGCCGCGTTCCTGCGGCCTGTATTTCCACGAGTTCTGTCCGCGGCTGGCGTTATTCCCCATCGTCGGAACAGGAAGAATCGATGTGGCTCGTGGGCTTGTAAGGGCATCTGTTGTTTCCCTACAAGTGTATGCTTTTATTTTTCTTCGAGCTTTGTATTTTCGCAGATAATGGCTCTGAAAAAAGGAGAGATTTTCAATAATTTACGGCCACCTAGATCCCCGTAATGTCGGGTTTCCTATCTGAAAAACAATTATTTTCTTTTTTGAAATGCGCTCTCATTTTTAAAAAATGTAGTTGTAACATTATTAGGGTTTTTTTTTTATTAATTTTTGAAATATGTCCCACAATTCTCGAACACCATGTATATTATATGCCCATATATGCTGATAATGAGTGAAGCTTACTATAAAAGGAATAAGAATATATTGTTTTATAAATAAAAAAAAACAAACTAGTGAAGACTCTTGAAGCTCCCCTGACTAACGTTTCGCGGCCCACTAATACGCTATCCGAGGCCCAGAAGTGAGCAGTGGCCCATAGGTTGGGAACCACTGATCTAGCATAAGTTCATCGAAACACTTAATGAAATAATGCATAACTTTTTCCAAGATAAATTATTTTGAAATTTCCAAATAAAAAATTCTGCCACTTGGAGCTGGACTTACAAATACAGTTTTCAAGTTGAACGAATCATCAAACTTGTTTCGTTTTTATTTTTCGTTTTCAATTCATTTGTGTATTCTGGAAGAATTGCAGGACTTGCTCTGTGGAAGCAGTGTACCAGGGCAATGTCTATGGAAAAGCATTGGGAACTGAAATCGACCCAGCCTACCCGGATGTTTATAAAGCTCTCAACCGGGCCAGTGGTAAAAAAGGCATTAATTCTATGAAAAGGCTCTTCTACATTTGTTGATTTAAGACAATTCACCTGAGAGGTGTAACATACCTTGATTCTTAAGCAGGCCTCACATAGGAATCACGAGAACATTCACATCCTCTAATGTTTGACAGTTAAATGCTGTTAGGAGAATCTTCTTAATTTAATAAACTTCATTAAAATATGCTAAATAATTACATTAATCTATATTTATATTGACTTTACAAAAATTAATCTATTATTTTCAGTTATTTTTTAAAAAATTTTGTGAAGGTATAAAATATTCGAACAAAAAACAGGTTTGTGTTTTTTTTTTCTTTTGCCAGATAAATGGTTGTTAATGAAATCTTGCTATAAATGAAGACTTTACTTTATCAATTAAAATAAATTACGTTTGCTTTCATGAATCATAGTCCGAATTACTATAATGGCAAATATGGTAAATAAAATCGCCAGATTTCTTGAAATTCCTTAAAAAAATTTGTTCATTACAAATTTCACACCATTTGACATAAAAATACTTTTAAATCCATTCAAAATGTTTGATAAAGAAAAGGGTGGAGTTTATATTAATTGAGTTAACTTATTTTATTCTTTTAATTACTTTCGTGAAATAGTATGCGAAAGTGGGGTAAAACCGTGTACCCTTGATTCTGGCGCTATTATTTTTCCTATCTAGCCGCAGTTACTGAATTATACTCTAGTAGTTAAGGAAAAGGAACAGATGTAGTGTTGTAGCTGTTGAATGCACTGCATTTGTGAGGGTTTATTTCTTTTAAGATGTCAACTCTCTAATGTTCGTTTGATTTCAAACTGTCCTTACTTAAAAATCATTACAGTTATAAAAACTATATTTACTCCAGCTTATTACACATTTACTAAGGATTCATACAATATCAAACAATAAGGATTTACTCCAATAATTGTGTGGTTCTATATCGTTTTTATAACCTTTGCACTCGGGATGAAACCGGGTACTCCACGTGGCATACGACCGGGGACAGTCAGTATTGATGATTCCTCCGATGAAGACGATAAAAACACATCAGCGTTGATTTTTTTATATTTTAATGATGTATTTCTAATTTAAATAACGAAGAAGGGTTCATCCAATGTAAAAACTGTCTTAGCTGTGGCCACGAAAGCTACAGTGTTGCGGAGGAAGAAGACAAGTGATTTTACATGTGAATTTTATAACTAATATTCTTAAAATGTCATATAAAATAAAAATGATTGCAACCTTTCCACTAAAAATCGAGTTTTGTTCATTTCCCATAACGTTAACATGTGTACACGAGGTACCCGGTTTTACCCCACTAGTGGGGTGAAACCGGGACTTTTTGTACAAAAAAATCATTGATAAAAAAAATAATGAAACTGTGACTTTTCTGGAAAGTTATATTGTACTCCGATAAACAATGAATATTTTAATAAAATTTTACAAGCTCTCTGCCGAAAATTTTAGCTCCAACAGGTCTTCGAACATTAGACTGGTTTTACTCCACTTTACCCTATTGACTAAAGACTAAAAGAAGGACGAAAAGATTAAACAATTGGAAATATATATGTGCATAGTAGGTAACGTCTACATTTTTGAATTTTAAAGAAAAATTTGGATATTTTATTACATTTTATGGATATTTTCCGGCTAATAGATCAATTGAAGGCACTCTTGTGGATTACAAACAATTTACTATCATATCTATTAGCTGCTACAGTATAGTATTGTGAATATCTCTGAAATATCCTTACAAAAAAGAAGAAAATACTTCTTAATTTCCCCAAATGCATTTATTATGCTTCCCTTAATAATTTTGTAAAATACTAAGGGAAGCATGCTTTTGACAGATTATGAATGCATGAACATTGAAAACGCAGAGAAAAAGTTACATTGTTAATAGCAAAAATATTTCTAATTTACTTTAAAAATATCTAAAACAGTTCAAGATCTTCTCAAACAAGCTAACTATGATAAGTTTATAAATAGGGACTGTGTATAATAATGTGAGTTTATATGTATGATGCATACATATAAACTCACATTAATATTCCCCTTATACGTGGTATACCACGTATAATGGTAATATTAATGAATGATTAATATTCCCACGTAGAGCGGTGGAATATAATTTTAATAATGATATTAATGAATATTAATGAATTTCCACGTATAAGGGGAATAATAATGATTATGATTCAGAATATTCCCCTATTACGTGGTAATACCACGTTAGAAAAATAATACTATGTTAATTCGTATATGGAATAATTTTAATTTTAAAATATTTTCTAAATACTTTTGCAGACAAATTTATCATTCATCAAGGTATATTCCGCTTTACAGCTAAGTTACTTAAAAGTAAAGTAGCGTCCCTGGACATAGAATTTCCAAAAGAATAATCTTCTGTTTTGAGATTTAAGTTTACATTAATACAGTGAGAATTACATAATATCAGATGCTCTGTTCTGCTTTTATTTATCCTATTCTAACACTTGTTTTCCTTCAAACTAGCGGTTTCTACTTCATGTTCTGCTATTCTGGAACCAACTTTTCATACTATTTTAGATTAGTCTTTCTTTAATGATTTTCCTGATCGTTGACTTCTCTTTTAATTAAGCTTGGAATTTAAAAAATAATATCAAACTAACTTTTATGCTTTTATGTTCTTTATGCGAATTTTCTATATTTAAGGGGCTTATTTTATTTTGGTATGTACAGAAATCTCTATATTAGCCTGTAAAAATGAAAGAAACGACCGAGAAATATCTAGGAAAAGCCGTTATAGTTCTTGCAAATTTCTATGTCTCTCAGAGACATACTACAAAAGATGCTGGTGAAATCGCTAGTCTTAATGTCTCGAGCAGAGCAAATAAATAAATAATTCGCTTCAATTTTATACTTATTTACTAGCCGCTCTCGCTGCCCTCCAGGCGGTTTCGCGGAAGCCACCCACTTTGCTCAGCACTACTCCTGCCTCTTCGTTGCTTCGAGGCTCTCAGCCACTACTTTTTTAGTTTTAAATACTGCATTAAGATCAGTGGAACAGATCATAAGACCATAGTAGATTGCATAGGCAACAGATTCCTTTAAAATTGTAAACTCTTTCAATAAACCTCATCTAGTTGTAATGTTTTCTATAACTTTTTCACAAATTTCAGCATGAAAGTCTTCAGATCCATAAATGCAGGATGATATCGCTGTAAATAAACAATTCCCATCACCTGCAATAGGTATTTTACAATATTTTTGACACACCATTTTGATAGAACTGTTGGATCTATATATTTAAAATAATATGGTAAAACATTCAGACAGTTCGCCAGCTCCAACTACCCGACGTATTTCGACATTTTTTTTCTCCAGTTGAAAGATTATGACATCTAGATGTATCATCAATGGTCACCTTTCCCCCACCACCACCCATTTTCGAACGAAACTGAAAAACACATGGAGGATGTATTGTGAAGAAATGTTTTTCGATTTCGGACTCGGTGAAAGTTTCTACCAAATTATTAAACCTTGTAGAAATCCCCCAGCCCCGGATTCTTTTTTTCATTTGAAAGTTTATGACGTCTAGATATATCATCAAGGGTCTCCTGCCCCCACCCCTATTTTGAAACGAAATCGAAAAGACATGTAGAGAATGTATGGTGGAGAAATGTTTTTCTATTTCGATCAAAAATAGGGGTTGTGGGGAGCAGGCGACCCTTGATGACATATTTAGTCGTCATAACCTTTCAATTACAAAAAGTCGAAATCCGTCGGGTGGTTAGGTCTGGGGGATTTCCACAATGTTTACCCATAGACAATGTACAGAGGAGAAGAGTTTTTTCGATTTCGTTCGAAAATGGTGGAAGGGACAGGCGACGCTTGATAACATATCTAGACTTCCTAACCTTTCAAATGAAAAAGAAATTGTCGAAATCCGTCGGGCTAGGGGATTTCTACAAGGTTAAATAATTTGGTAGAAACATTCACCGAGTCCGCCAACCTCAATTATTCAAACTATTTCGACGATTTTTTTTTCATTGAAAGTTTAAGACATCTAGATATGTTAACAAGGGTCACCTGCCCCCCGTACCCCATATTTTGGAGCGAAATCCAAAAACACCTATAGAGAATGTATAGAAATGTCGAAAATGTCTATAGAAATGTTGAAATCCGTCGGGTGGTTGGGGCTGGGGGATTTTTGAAAGGTTTAATAATTTGGTAAAAATATTCACCGAGTCCACCAGCCTCAACCACTCAACCGATTTCGACAAATTGTTTTCATTTGAAAGGTTAGGAAGTCTAGATATGTTATCAAGCGTCGCCTGACCCTAGCCCCTTCCATTTTCGAACGAAATCGAAAGAACTCTTCCCCTCTGTACATTGAGTATGGGTAAACTTGTAGCTATCCCCCAGCCCCAACCACCAGACGGATTTCGACATTTTTTTAATTGTGAGATTATGACATATAAATATGTCATCAAGGGTCGCCTGCCCCCCCACCACGCAACATTTTCGAAAGAAATCGAAAGAACATATAGAGAACATATGGTGGAGAAGTGTTTTTTCGATTTCGATCGAAAATGGGGAGGTGGGAGCAGGAGACCCTCGATTACATATCTAGACGTCATAATCTTTCAAGTAAAAAACATTATCGAAATCCGGCGGGTGGTTGGGGCTGGAGGGTTTCTACAAGGTTTTTTCTCACAGACAATATACAGTGGAGAAGTGTTTAATTGATTTCGTTCGAAAATGGAGGGTGGTGGTGGGAAGGCGACCCTTGATGCCATATGTAGACGTCATAACCTTTCAAATGAAAAAACAATTGTCGAAATCGGTCGAGTGATTTAGGCTGACGGACTCGGTTAAGGTTTTTTGCCAAATTATATTTAAATATATAGATTGTGTTTATTTAACATCCCAGATAGCAAAGAGGGTTGCGGAAAGGTTGCCATTTTACTTTCCATAGGCTGTCCGCGAAAGCATTTCTGCGCAAACCGTTTCGGAAACCATTGCCGCAAGGTTTACGTAGGAGAGCTTTTCATGAACTACCTCACCGACAAGGTTTGAACGACAAGTTTTGAACGAAAGTTTGACGACGCGAAAGTATTTCCGTGCAAACCGTTTCGGAAACCATTCCCGAAAAATTGACGTAGGAAAGCTTTTTATAAACCACCTGTCAAATCATGCGCAGTCCCGTCAGTTATACTGGTTAGTGTGCTTGCCTTCCAACTCTATAATAGCGGGTCCGATCCCCGCCTCGGAGGGATTTGAAGTTTTGTCACAATCTACCACGAAGTCATACAGGTAAGTTCAATTAAATATTATCATGTGAGTAAATCACAAAGGACCTCATTCATAAGATCTTATTAACACTCGACGCATCGCACTGCAAATGGAAAACAATTATTTCACAGATTAATTTCCTGGTAAGATAGGTATATCCAATCTTAAAAGATTCTTGAAATTTTCAGAAAAGAAGAACAAAAACATGCACATACACGAGGAAATGATTACACAAAAAAGGAGGATGCCGAAAACTTTTATTTAAATTAAGGTAATTGTATATAACTAAAACAATGTATTTCAAATTGCTTCAATAAAAATTCGTCGATTATACTTTCTTATGTTAAGGACACACAGGAAGCTCGAAAGGTGTGGCAATGTTTTCAGGGAACCAACAATCCAGAAATGTGACACTTCAA
>BGPR01002739.1:38796-88101 GCA_013235015.1 Araneus ventricosus
TTCAAATGGGAGCAGAGGAATGGTACTCAGAATCATTTCGTCACCAAGACAATTTTCATACTATCTTCTTTTATTCCCAAAACTAGCGGCTCTCAGCCAACCGCTAAAAGAGGAAATAACCCAAAAGCCTCCATCCACCACCTCCTCCTCCTTTCGATCTCCTATCTAGAGTAACATATCAACTTTCAATTTTAGAGCTTGGCAAAACATGTACACTTCTTTCGAGTTGACGAAAGGGACACCGTTTACAACCATTATTTTTGCTCCTTGGGGAAATTCCAATTTCGCATCCATACCAAGCTTTTTGCAAATGCTCCAAACAAATGGATTACGAACAACTGGTGGAGCTTTCACTTTCAACTCGCCATTCTCCAGATCCAAAATCTTTTCCTGATCACAGGTTTCATTGCCAGTATCAGAGGTTGCTTCCTCCACCGACATCAATGAGACGGCATACAAGGCCAGTTCGCCAAGTATGGCATATCCAAAAATTGGCAAAATGAAAATAAACTCGCCAAAATATGCTATTTCCATAGCGCAAAACAATACCTGGAGAAAAGTTGCCAGAAATAGCAGGAAATCCATAACTCGCTTTGAAATCGCTCAAATTCACTTGAAAACTTTTAAATCAATAACGTTACCGAATAAATTTGACTTTTTGCAGAGTATATATGCTTGCAGTAAGCATTCTTAGTTAATTCAATTATTTAGAAGTGATTGTTAATCTTGTTGATTGTTAATTTTAAAGAGTGATTGTTAATCTTAACAATGAAATTATTATTGAAACTTGTACAGTTTGAAGTCCTAACAATAAAATTAACATTGTTAACATTATGACAAATTAACTTCATTAATATATCTTAATTTAATCCTAAATCATCTTAATTTCATTAAGATAGATTAACATTAATCTTAATGAAATGAACAAGATTGAAAATTATAAAAATTTACTTGAGATCTAGTATTAGTTTAGAACTTCTTTAAACATTTTGTCTATCGAATCCGAAATAACCAAAAAATTAAGTTATGGTGATATTATGAATAAATATGCTGTAAAAGATGTAATAAAATGAAACAAAAATTACATATTGTGACCTAAATCTAATAATTTGCATACCAAATTGCATTTTACAGAAGATCATGAATCAATTATTTATGTTATTTGCTTTATGAAGGATGTTTCGAGTAATTGAAATATTAACTTTATAAAAATAATTTAATTATGAATTCCTTAAGTCCTTTATCAAATCGTGCGATCTAATAAGCAGTAAAATCCAATAAAATATTTTGTTGAAATTTGTTTCAAGGCTTCGTGAGTCAACTTTTCACCAGATTTTGTTCGGGCCAGCTCCGCGTGTGGACTCTGTAACTCAAAAACGCAATGAGTAATATGGATGAAATCTGGAAAGTAGTTTTAGAACCGAAATTGGGATGGTGTCGAATTTCGGAATGTGTGTCGTCTGTCATTTCGGTGGGCGTGATATCTCAAAAGCAACAAGATAGATAAATGAATTGTGCATTTGTACCCGCTCAAACTTAAAATACTTTCAATACTTTTTCACTTTTCAACAATTTTCGCAAAACACTGAAAACTAGAGACGTTTTTTGCATCTGAAACTATCCCCTCTTCTAAAGAGATTAAATTAATGAACTCAAAATCTACGAAGTTTTAGTTGGTCCCTAATTACATAATTGTTTTCAAATAGTTTAGAGAAAACATCATTTTATGTTATTTGATTTACTAAGGATGTTTAAATCCTCAAATATCTCGAGCGTTTGATCTGAACATCAATGAGAACCTATCCATTCTTCTATACTAGCGTTCCTTAAATATTGATAGACTATCGATACTATCGAAGCCAAGTCGATAGTATCGGTTTTCGGAACTATCAGCTGAAACAATCGATAGTATCGACTTTCTCAAAACTATCGATAGTTTTCTTCCGGTCAATACTATCGATAGGCGCATTTTCAGTCAATAGTTTTAAAACTATCGACTGGACCTATCGATACTACAGATAGTTTCAAAACTATCGACTGACAGAATTCTATTCGTTCGCTTTTATACATATTCTTCTTTCGAACAGTGATTGATAAAAATGCGAGTGTGGATTTTCTCACAGTTATCATTCCAAGTGATTAGCGGCATAATTCTAGAGAACTCGATTTCTTCTCAGATTAAAAGTCTTTTGTAGCTGGAAAATGATCCTTCCGATATCTCTTACTATCCTGTTGGCTGGATCATGTCATTCTGCTTTCAGTTCGTATGGATCATTTCAGCCTTTGGAAAATTCTAAGTGTTTGTTGTATTTTCATTTTTTATTCATTTTTAATAGATATAATATAGCTTCAATAGCAGTTAAATGAGAAATAAGTAGTTCATTAATGGTGACATTAATAATATTTCTTTAATGGTAATTTCATTACGGTAAAATTTAAATGCTGCATTGTTTCAAAACTGATTATTTTAAGTAGATTACTATTCCAGTTTTATATCAGAAACTACCCACACTCTTCGATAAAGCTTAAAATAATAATTACATTAAGAGGGACCTAATAGCAGAGACTGAAATAAACAGTTACAATATAAAAATAATTAATATAATATAGTAAACTAGAGTAATTTTCTTTACCCTAATTTGAGGTCTTTACGAAACATTCTTTAAAATAAGTGGTGATGATGGTAGTTCTAAATTTAAGTAAAATATTGAAATATTATTAATGATAAATAAATATTGAATATTAATAAATAATAAAATTCGTTTCTCGACAAAAAGAACGAAATATTTTTTTCTGTTAAAAACGTTACAAAATAGCTAGCATCGATTTTTTGAAATTGTTTTTGTTTCGAAAAGAAGTACGCTTTTCTTTAACAGATGGCGCTGTTTCGACTACGAAAGTAAAACAGGGAAAGAAACACTAGCAATTTCTTAGATGATTTTGTCTACTGACGTTATAGCTGAATGATTAGGGTATTTTACATATTTATATGAGCACAAAAATGTAGACATTTTTTTCATTCTTTATCCCTCATACAATTTTAATAAATGAATAAATTTCAAACTCCTTCAAGTCAAACCATAAAAAAAAAGACAATTATAAAGGAATATGTAATATTTGAACTGGATCTTTTTTGCTTAGAATTAGAAAACCAATTTAGCTTACAGATTGATGTCGTGCTTGAAGTGAATATTTGTATTAATATAAACAAATTCCAATTCGTTATGCATAACTTTTTACAGGGTGAACAAAAAGTCCGTAGAAACTTGAAAAATTCATAGAAAAACGGTAAAATAACCGAAATAAAAAACGGTTTGCAGGGTTAGCATTGATAGGTCACGGGAATTTTTTTAAGACAAGAAGTAAAGTTCAATTAAAAATTAGATTAATCAAATTAATTTAAATTAATAAAGCTTTGATTAATTAAGATTCATAATTGACCTAATTAATTGACATTCCAGATAACTCTAAGTTGGACTAAGATGACGTCAGAAGAAGGGGGATGAAAAAGGGGTTGAACCCCTCTCTTTGAAGAGGGGGTGAAAAATGGGGGTTGGACTCTTCTGTAGGAGTACGGCTTCGGAAGGGGGAAGGAGGGTTCTATTTTGTCCGCTGAAGGAGGGCTCTTAACAATCTTTTGAAAGGCATGAAACAAGCTTGAGGAAAGCCTGAAACAAGCTTGTAATAAAAACTTGGGGAAATCTTACTAAAAACCTTACAGAAAACCTTGTTTCTCGTTGACTAGCGAACCTTTCCGCTACCTTGCAGAAAGGTTCAACACTTGTCATGAAAACCTTTGCGGCAACCCTTTACCCTTGCCGACGACAAGGTTTCCAAAACCTTTTAGACAAGCTTTCTTTGCTATCTGGGATCTTTGGTCTCTCAAAATCAAAGTACCCTAACGATTGAGAACTGTTGTCGTAAGAAAATAATTGAAGTAAAAAAATCATGGCTAAAAAATGATGCATTTCAGCGATTTAAATTGAAAGTGATTTAACTGCAAAGTTTAGTTAAATTTAGTTATATTAACGCTCCATTTGAAGCAAAACACGGGCTATTTTGGGTCGGATCTCGTAATTTTGAATAGCGGTCAGATGACAAGGACTACACATAAGCTGGCACCTCCGCTCGATAAACTTTCGCACCACACCAACGGGAGGACGTTTCACCACTATTTATGATTTCACGTGCAACTTTTATCTACAAGGGGACGAGACAGAGAGAGATAGAGCACTGAAATTAAACCAACAAATCTGTTTTATCCCCATAGTGCAGAAAAACGTTTGCAGAATTTTGCATGAATATGCAAAAATAAGCAAATATTTCGTTCCAAAGTATTTTAAGTAAAGGAGTACTCATCAATATTTTGAAATAAATCCTAAAAGGTATCATGATTTTTCTCGATGAAATATTATATTTCAACTGATATTACACGTTCATACTTCGAATTACCTACCTACAAATAAAGCAAGAACTCATCAACTCAACTTAAAGGAGCTTATTTAAAAAATTATTGCTTTTCCAGTTTTAATGTATCATTTAATGGCATTTATTAGTATTTCGTCGCTTAACACGCAACACCCCTATCTCAATTTCTTTTTTTTTAAATTTCAAAGAGGAAGGAAATACTCAATTTTTCAGAACCAATAACGAATATTTCTGAAATTTTTGGCACCTAGTTGCAACTTTCGGTCTTATGTTCATATTCAGATGCAAAAAAATTCAAATGTATCCTCTGCTGGTTCCGAAAAACTGAGTATTTCCAAAAGATATCTTTGAAATTTCAAAAAAAAATTAGATAAGTGGTGTTGCTTGTTAAGCGACGATTTAATGGTTTTGATCCTAAATATTAGTTAATAATATGATTCTCCAAAATGTATGCAGCATAAATTGGAAGTGGTCTTTGTGATCTACTTGTCAAGATTTAAATGAATAAATAACACAAAGACATGTGCAGTTCAAATAGTTCAACACAAATGGTCACAAAATAAAATACACAACGTATTAATTTCATCTCTACGAGTTACGATACAGGAGTCTTTCATCTATTACAATTTTAACACAAACATTTCATTTTAAACATATGGTTTTATTAAACGAATGTAAGCTCGTACAGAATAATTTTTTATTTTTGTCTTTTATAATGCAACTAGTTTGATAAGAAGCATATAATAAATTTATATTAAGAGTGAAAATATACGTCATCCTGTTAAGGTACAAAGACAAACTGAAAAATACGCGCCAGTAGCAATGCATTTAAGCTCTTCTACTTTAAAACAGCAATAAAAAGAAAGATTTATCTGAAAAATATTCAGAAACTCCCTATCACTAAGAAACTGCTATTGAAAAGGTTTCACTGCTTAGGTCAAAATACTTTTGTTTGAAAAACTTATGCATTTAATGGGCTTTGAAGCAACTTTGTGGATAAATAAAAATAAAGATTTGAGGATAAATAATTCAAGTAAACTCTAAAAAATATAAACACCCCACCTGATCTTTACGGTACATTGTTAATTTTCCAAAAGTTTCCGATTTGGGGATTTCGAGACCAGTTTTATAAGGATGTTACAATCGTATTTTCAGCTGTTGATAAAATAAAATAGTTTGAAAGTTCTTTAAATTATTTTGGATGTGAAACACATTTATGGCTTTTTTATAGAAAGAAATAAAAAATGCTAAATGAACAAATTATGAACATAAATATATCTTAAAAATTTATAAATCTCACATTTCTTTCTAACCATAGATCGGTACTTACCATTATTAATTGAATTTCTAAACTTCAGGCAACAAATTTAAAAGTCCTAAACATTTAATAAAAAGAATAATAACTTCTTTATATCAGTTATAGATGGCAGCATGATCGATTATATAGTGTGGAGAAAATTTCTAAATATTTTTATCTTTGATGTACACTTCTGCTGCCATCTGGTGAAAATAAATATTGTTATATCCTAATTAATCGATACGACACATGATTTTATGATATAACTTACATCTATTGACATATAATAGAAACGTACGTGAATAATAGTGCCTTGAAAGACGTCATGGTCACTGAGCTGTAAGAATAATTGGCACACTGTACGTAACTGATGTTTCACAATTTCGAAGAAGCTGCAAATGCGTCTTCCATTTATAATTTTTGAATTCTAAATAGTGATTCTGCAAATTCTTTGTCCACCTATAAAACGTCAAAAACTTTTTCATAATCAGTATTAATGGAATAGCAAAAAGTCAGGTATCTAAATTAAGAGGATAAGGAAAGTTTCTGTATACGCGTCACGACTAATCTTCTGTTGTGGGCATGATTTGAAAGATTTTTGTGATGGGTGTGACATCTTTTCTTAATCAAATTATTTCTCCGAAATCCACCCACTCTTAATTTCGCCAAAACAGTGATTTAATAACCTAGCCGAGCGAACTGAATTATTTGTTTTTATATATAAAAACTATAAATACATTATAAATGAAAATAGCTGAAAAGCGAAAATACTAAAATTTTCAAATTCTTTGTCGCCAATAATTTTAACTCTTAAACATGCAAAATGCTTATAGTTAGTGCCCAGTTAATTATTTCCCTAAAGGAGCTTTTGGAATCAATAGCAAAAACTTTCAAACTAATTTTTACAATAAATCTTGCTAAAATAATAAAACGGTTATTATTTAAGTGTATTACCTTAAAGAATAGAGAATTATGAATTAAGCTTCGCTATAACGAAGAATAAAAGCCGGTTACTTGTGAGAACAGCATATGAATTATTTTCTAGTTTGAATCTCATCTGTTTCAGTTAACGCTCACACTCTTCAGCAATTCATTAAAGAATATAACACAAAATGAATGTACAATATACAAAAGAACCCAGTCTCTAACAAAAGAAGGGAGTGTTCTTTGGCACGCTTTTGTGTTTTTTTCTTTTCAGCAACTTCAAATTAAAAGGTAGGATTTTGTTAAAAAAGGTTGTGGTATGATTTTTTTCCAACAAGCATAATGCAGTGAGGTAGGAATTGCTTACAAAATCATCATTCTTATTTGACAATAAGTTTCAGCTAAAAAGTTTTATTAACATCACATTTAGCATGAAATTGGGAAAACTTTTTTTGATGAATTAAGACGATAATTCTTGCCTTTCTTATGAAGACGTATGCTTTATCTTCTTGCAAGTTTAATACTTTTGTTCGTTCATCATTTACTTCCATTGCTATCAGATACTATTTGTTAAACTTTGATAAAAAGCACTCGAGTTGAAGCTTTCACTTATTTCTAAATATCAAATTTTAATCATCAAATAACAAAGTTATTAACTGACTGAATAATTACAATTTATTTCACTTCGGTAAAGGAAATGAAGATTCATGTAGGGAATTCATCTCAAAATGAAATACCTTTGCATAGACACATTTAATTTTGTTATTTAACTGTCCTTTTAATTAACACATTTTATCTTATGTAATAAATTCAAATACAAATAACTAATGATGACAATTAGACTTTTCGTTAATGAATTGAAATCGGAAAAACAAAACTCAGTTATTTTAATACAGGAATTAAGATTTTACAGGAATTAAAATTAAAAATTTCAAGTTTTAAAATTTGAAAGATAATATGATTAATCTGATTACCACCGACCGTTTGGGGGACGATGAATATGTTTTATTATTGGGTTATTTATTTATTGGGTTTTTTAGCCTACGAAGCTTATTTTTAAGCTATGTTAATAGAGGAACCCTATTTAAAATTAACTCTTCAATTTAAAAAACTGATTTTGTTTGTTTATAAAGCATAACTAATGAAAGTGCAACTTGGTTATAAAAATTAAGTGAAAATTATTTCAAAAATATTTCTTATAGGTAAAATTCAAATTCAATTCTTAGTCAAATGGCAGTTATTATTTTAAGACAGCTTACAAAAAATTACCATTTATTTAAAATTTATAGATTAAAAAATCCACTAAGATATGTGTGTTCGAAAACTTGTAGGTACAATTAATCGTCATGATATGAAATAGAAAGGAAAAGAAAGGGATAAATATCAATCTTTATTTCAAATGCACTTCCTTGCATGTTTAAATCCAATGATTTACGAATTTATACGAAGTATTTGCAAATATATACAAAGATTCTTGAAAAGAATCAAATTTAGTTAAGTAACATAAGCTACAAATACTGTCAAAAATATTAGGAAAATATGGCGAAAGATCTCAGTTATTATAGTTCCGAGCTGAATCAAATATCAATATCCTTAGTAATAATGAGTTTATTCAATATTATTTAACCAAATCGAATGAAATCTCAATGTTTTATGCATTAGCCATAAATTAGTATTTACCCACTTCCTGAAGAGAAAGATTTCAAATCAATGACAAAACCAAATGATATTGTTATTAATAGCGTGCCTGCAAGTTATTGATTGATCACTAGTCAGTGCAAATTTAGTACTCCAGTCCTTTAACTAGCAAATAAGCTAGTGGGTTGACTCTCATTTGATCTTCATTGTGTCACGTGTCTTCTATCTGCTGCTGTTACTATCCCGATTAGGCATTACTAGAATTATTAACATATCTACAGGTGTCATATATCCAAACTTTTCAGACATTTTCAATTATTCTTGTCTTTGCAGAGCAGATTTATTCGTTCTGATAATTCTTTTGCAAATAGAAAAAAATGCTTAAAATTCTTTCTTTACCTTTTTGTAATGTGTTGAGCAAAATCAGAAGCATTAAAATGGCATTTTCCATGTTAAATATCAGTTTCCTATCTATTTGTAAGTAAAGACACTAAAGACCAGCAAATTGTGTCCTAAATTACAAAAATGAGTTTCTTGTGTACAAATTCATTCGTTTGCAATAGGTTCTCATCTTTCCTTGAAAAGCAATCGTTTTGACGTTAGAATTTAATAAGCTCATTTGATTGCGAATTTTGTGTTGTTTTGAATTAAAAAATAAATTTGGTCGTTTTGGTAAGAAATAGTTATAAGAATGTGTAAGTAATAGTAAATAATAATATCAAAAATAGTAATATACAAAATCAAACACAGAAATTGCAATATCCTTAAAAACTCAAATGAAATAAATCTACCTTATCTGTAATCAGAAATAAAAATCCAAAAATTCTCTCACTTAATTAGAATTATCACAAATAATTAAGATCAAAAATACTAATAGAAAATGAATCATTAAATATTGCAAATATTCATAATAAATATTCATAAGCGACATAGTGAGAATGTAACAGTAACATGAGATGGTCAAAACAATATGAAGGACAAGCTGAAAATTATTGAAATTAATTATTGAAATTTTCATAAAAGTAGGTAACAAAAAGGATAAATTCATATTTAATTTTCGAAATTCAAAAAATTATCTTTGGAAAGGGGTAACGATTAAATCTGTTGAGAGTTTGACAGCTCATCTAATAAATATTATGAACCGGTCATTTATAGTAGCCATTAGTCGTAATGAATGTTTCTCAAATATACTTACAAATAATTGCATTTAGAAAAGGAAAAATTGCTATTTTTTCTGATTAGTCATCTTCAACAACTTTGCTGTATGGAACTTGCAAAGCTTTTATTTGTATTTTATTGAATTTTCAACCTGTAAGAAGATACTGAAGACAGAATTTTCCCACAAGATGCGGCCCAAGACAGACGCAAAGGCTAAAAGCAATAGTACGCAAACAGAACTACAGAAATAGTTCTTATTTGTATAATAGTATCTAATTTGTGGAATATTAAGTTTCTTAAATTAAATAAACGGCGCATCATTTCTCCACACAGAAACATTTTCAAAGGAATAGGCATTTGAATTTCGGGTCCACCGATATTGAATTCGAATTCTGCAATAGCAGACCAGAAAACTTTTATGGAAATTCACATCGATTAAAGCATTCATCCATTGTGCAAATATTGCATCATTTTGCATAAAATATTTGTAATTAAAATCTTACAATAAAGAACTCAAACGAGAACTTTCATTTTTTTCATGTTGTTTTCTGATATTACGGAATGAGTTTTAATTTTTCATCTAATATGCTTTTTATCTATTTTTAGAATGGATAGAAAATTAATTAATTTTCCAAGAACCTGAAAACCTTTTACAACACTATCTTGTTTTTGTAATGGGTGTGACTGGGAAGTATTTACACATCGTCCATGAAGGCAAACATACTTCATTCACTGCCACTATAATTAATAAGACAAACCACTCTGTCAATAGAGCAGCAGTATTTAGGTATTCCTCCTTTATTACTTGCGCAAGCAGTAAGTTACCTCTCGAAGTGTCCGGTCAAATGGTAGAAAGGGCATTCTATTTTCTCATTGTGTTCTCCAAGCGTTCGTCAAGGTCTTCTGAAACTTCGACTTTGAACAACACTTGCTACCGCTTCTTTCAATCATACAACCAGCCTTCAGAAGTTTCGAACCTTGAACTTTTCGAAACTTTCACTGATTTCTTCGGGAATAATTATGAATGAATTTGAAATTCAAGCTGTATATCCAAGTTAATTAATGCTTCGTTAAGATACAGTAAATAATAAGAGCACTTTGCAAAACTGGTTCCAAAGGAAGTTGCATGTCAGGTAATTAATTCATGTTTAAATTAAGATCATTTCTCAATATGTAATTAACACGATTGTGCTTTTCGCGAACAACCAAGATATAATAAAGTGCAGGGATTATGATGGAGTAATTATGGGATAAAAATAGATAAAAATCATGCTCCTTGTCTTTTATTCATGTTTTGACGAAAGCTTCTGCGTGTTAGAAGACATTTAAATTGTTTAAATTAAATGCAGGAAGCCCTAATTTACGATTCTCATAATGAATTTAAGTCATGCTCGCGTTCTAAAATCTTTCTTTAAATTTCTTGAATATATATTTTTTCTTTTTTCATTTGACTATCAATCCAAGTAGTATAAATGACACATTTCGAATATTCACCATGAACAATATCTGCTTCCCTTTGAATGCATGTTGTTAACGAATTTGTTGCTCAACTCTTCATTAAAATCTGAAGATTTTATAATTAATTAATATCCTTACAAAATAATATTCCCACTAATAATATTATTTCCCACAATTGGTGAGGAACAATATCCCACCAATATAATTCGTTATGATCAAATGTCCAACCAGTATTCTAGCTATAGGACGAAAAAAGTGACAAATAGTATAAACATTGATTGTTTTGAGAAAAGTCCTATTAATAAAACCTTTCTAACCGTGCCATTCAAAGTTATGAGTAAACTTACAGCAACATTCACTGTCTTACCTTGGTTGCCTGCTTCTAATAAGCTTCTTCAAAATATCAGCTATTTATCTATTGCATTTTAAGGGTATTCCCCTTTTTGGAGTTATAAATAGGCACGTCACTAGCTTCACGCTGCCCTCACCGAAGATAAATACAGCTCCGCACTTAATTTCTCAAAATAGTCATGGACTAGAATCAGTTAATTACGTATCGAAATAATTAAATACAATATATATTTGTCTTTAAATTAATATATAGAATTTTTATGATTATCGGAATCATTGCACTTCTTCAAGAAAAGGCAACGCCAACAATATCGTATGAATTTGAAAGGAAAATTTATCATATGATACGGTGTAAAGCATTATTTGTGGTAAGAAGCTGCTTTCCTATATACAACAGTTTAAGTCATCTGCTATATGGTGTAGCTTAATTACATAACGTTGCATTCTGAAACAACATGGGGTCTATATCGGGACGGAATTCGTAATTTGGAACCGTGGTCAGATGGTGAGAACAACACCTGAACCGGCTTCTCCCTCTCTAAACTTCCACGCCATACCAACGGGAAGAGGTTTGATTATCAAGGTCGTGGAGTTGGGTTTCGAACTTTGCAACTTTGACCACGAAAGCGAACCGTTACCTCCAGACCATCGCGTGCATTTGCTAAATGCATAAAAAACAGCTTAAACCTTTTGAAGCCATGAATTATAAAATCGCTAGTTAGCAGTGTTATTCATATTCTTCGCGCGTCCTAAGATTTCGCGAGAGGTCATGTTGATTAAACTGAGGGCTAAACTTCATTTTTCATTCCATGCAACACTGAGTAAAATAGATTTAATGGGCAGAGAAGCAGGACATCTTTCTCTTGGTAGCACCCAAACTGACTCATGTAATTGCTTGTAATGTGGTTTCTGAAAGAATTAGGATAGATATGCATAATGCATGAAATTTGTGGGCATTAAATATTCTGCTGACCTCCTCATCGATAACTTCTCGATACAAACTGAAGATTGTTATTGATTGTAGACAAGATAACTTGAATATAAATAAGCGTGTTTTATATTTTCATTGAACGGAGTAACAAATACATGTTGATAAGCCAAAAAACTAAAATTTTGCTTTATAATATTTATTTGATCGAGAATGGAAACACGCAGTTAAAAAATAATTAAAAATGCATATAATATTTTAATTAACTGGTGTCTCGAAAACTCAAAACGTAGATGACAATTATTTTTTTAAAAAATATATCTACAAATATTGCATTTTTTACCCTCTCCAAACACAAAGGGAAAATCTTTCTTTTCCGTTGGCACGGAATCAGTCGTCGTCAAATTAAAATATTAGCGCCAGTTGTCGCCAAATATTGGTGCTTTAGGGTTGGTTCAAAGCAAAGGGAAAGCACTGAAATTATTATAATCGTCAAAAAATCCGGTCTCAACATTTCGATGAATCCCCACGTTTCAGACCTCCGAAAAAACCGTTCCTGAAAATAGTCTGTCAGCGTGTATGTAAAGCACCCGTCACAGACTCAAAATTCAAAAACTCAATAACCTGGACAGATGAAATTTGGTATGGGTCTTCACACAAAAATTGTAGATCTCTATCAAATTTTAGATGAAACCCGCTGAAGGAAACTCTGTCTGTCTCCCCTTTCATGCGCATGCGAACTCGGTAACTCAAATACATATTGTGCTAGATAAATTAGTGTAGAGTTTTATTACAATTTTAGACGTGTATCAAAATTTTGACCAAATCCGTGAACAGGTTAACTGTCTGTTGATCTTCGCTTTTCCTGAAAGCGATATCTCAAAATCATAACTAGTTAGACGAGTGATTTTAAACCAAAATTGTAGATGTGTGATTTACCCTATAATAACGGCTTGGGCGGTTTCGGGCATTGAGGTGATTTTTCCTTAACAACTAAGGAAGCCGGCGTGGGATATTTGTATACATTTGAGGATGATCAGGAATTCAGAAGAAACGCATTGATTTTTTCTGGTAGTGGAAAAATTTCATAAGTGAGAAGGAGATCCAGCTATATCTATAAAATAGCAAGTTTGATGATGAAAAACTTAAGCAGAACCTTACGCCGTAAGTCCATGCGTGTGCGAATACAATAACTCAAAAACGCAATGGACAAGAAAAATGATTTTCGGTATTTGGCCTCAACACCAAAATTGTAGGTATTCGTAAGCTTCAGGATTCAATTGTTCAATGGAAAGAGGTGTAAAATCCATACTCGATTCTCTTTACTACGGGAAGAATTTGTGATTAATTTTGTGTTTGATTTTGGGAATTATATCATGCATGTTATATCATGTGTTAATGTATATTGATTAAAAATGCGAGTTTCATTTTATAAAATTTATAATACTGTTTCATGTGAATTTGTTAACTTTATTAAATGTGAATTTTCAAAGATAACATTTACCGGAAACCAATATACCGCATAAATCGAGTCTAAGCATACAAAATATGAAATAATAATAATACGAATGTAAACCAGCTCAAACCAATTAAAGATCAATAAAAATGTATTTCATTATGATATTAAGGTTTTCTGCACCCAATAAAACATTTTTGGAAAATTTTATTTATACAAATGCGTTTTAGATATCCAAAAGTACTTTTTCATTAAAAGTAGATGAATGAAATCAGGACTGTTTTCGAAAAGGTTGTTTTCCTTTTAGCTTAAATATCCCTATTTCATCGAAAAAACAAATTACATTTGGAAGATTGAATGGTTGAAAGTGAAGACGGAAATGATGTTATCAGATCGCTTTTAAATGTAGAGCGAGTTTTCGAAAAGCAAGAAGTTATGCTAATTTTCTGAACTGGATTCATTACGTGATATACAATGAGCAGGAAAAGCTTTTGTCTTTCTTCGAAAATGTATTCTTAACGTGGGAGAAAAATTTGTTCTTTTTATAATCTGTGTTGCACATTAATAAGTGATGTAACATGAGGTAATCAGTCTTTAATTACTAGCATAAATGAAACTTGCCTCTAGACAGCTCTTTGTAGTTTTGAATATTATTACTGCACTATCATCATAATTGCAATTAACATCGTTTAAAGAAACAATTAATCATAGTTCGCGTAATAGGCAATCTTTCTGCATTATTAATTTTTCATTAGTAAAACATATGCTTTGACATGTTCATTCTGAGATAAAATGAGGTATTTTATGTGCTCAGGTGGCAGAATGTCGTGAGTCACTATTCATAATAAGAACTTTCACATTATGTATCAACCAACAGTTTCTTACAAACATTGGTAACGCATTTGCTCATGCAAAATAATTTTGTATTTTTTTGTGACTTCTTGAATCTTAAAACTGCTGTGACGCAAAATTTTAAAAAAAGTGACTTATAACATTTTTCCATCTTACAGAGAATATGAAATGTATTTTTAACTCTTTTCAACTTTTTTCATCTAGCCCCTTTAAAACTGCGACTTTTGGGGAGGAACCGACATGAATTGGACTCTCCCAACCTGGGTGGTCATTTACCCACCACCCCAACCCCTTCTGTAACCTTCCCTTAATGCTCATGAAAATGGGTTGTGATGGGCGAGGATAAATGGACCCCTTATCGCGCTTATCTCCTAAGTGATCTCCAAACCTCACCTCCCCTCAAAAGAAACCAAACGCCTCAGGGCGGCCTTCGTAGCTGTTAAGAGGAAAATTCTAGACCGCTCCGGACCGCCTTGCTTGGTACGAGAGGGTTAAGCCTTGACATTTTTTGTGACAAGTGCAGCCGTTCATTTTGGCACTAGATGTATTTTATTGTAGTCGTCGCATGATGTTTAAAGATCAAAAGATATTGTATTGAAATGTTTAGATAAAAATCTAGCTATTTTCCGTCCATAACTATATTGGATACAACGAGCGCGAAGTTGCGCATATCACCGATGAATATCAAATCATAGAAGTAGAACGTTAAATTAGTGACAGAATATTTTATAACATCCGAACAGGTAATATCCTTTATTTGGAATGCAATCGAAATATCTGGTTCAGCATTTTGAAGAGGCTTGTAAAGCGCAATGGAACCTGGCGACTGAACTAAGAAAGTGGAAGATACGATTGAGAGAGATTTTATCTTTGAAAAAATGGATATAAGAAATGGGGTTATCACAGATATTAACATGAACCTAAAGAACGGTTTCGAGTATTGATTTAAAGTTTTTATTTAATGAATGATATTCTGTAGAATTTTGCTGAAAAAACTGAGAAACATTATTAACTCACCATAAGCAGATTGGAAAATTTTCAAGAACAGCTTACTACTAACGACTAAAATTGTGGAGCAGTTAAAAATAATAGCAGACAACGATAAGAAGTAAGAATCTGGTGGATGATTTCATTAGAGGCCAAACATCCATGCAGATTCAAAAATGTCATAGGTTTTCTGTAGAGGAAAAAGACTTTAAGGTCTGATATTTAATATCCTATTAAGGCCTGAACCCATTCCGGAATGTATTGGAAAGAAAAACATTTATCCACAAAGAAGAAATTAAAAACTTTTTAAAAAAATCTTTTAAACAGAGTTTGAAAAGAAGGGCTTAAAATCTTAACTCTTACAACATTTGTGGAACAAAGATAGAACGCCGTACCAAGCGTGCGTTACAAGGACAATAGATGCGCGCACCTATCTCCATCTAGTGAGGGAAACACTAACTATAGACTTGGAAAAAAAAATTAATTCCATTTTTTAGTATTTTATTTATTTTGTACTTCGCAATTTTTTCCTGGATGATGCTGCACTTGCGCACACCAATTAAATTGCTTCTATTAATTTTTGTCTTTTAGTTATTCATCCTTTTTTTGTCTTTTTTGTCTTGTTAGATATTCAATCCTTACTGCATGTAACAATGTTTTTATAGTGTGATAATAATTACAGCCGTAATACCTTAAGAATAGTTTGGAATTCATTCAAGTGACTTCACAGTCACATGGTATCGTGCAAGTCATTTAACTTATGATAATACGTTCTGTTGCGCTGAGTTTTGACTATATTACATGCAGTAAATACAAGATACGTAGTAGATTCCAAAATTAATCAACTCCATTTTATACATTATGTAAGTCAGTTTGTGTAGAACATGCAAAGTATCCATATTATTTCGACCAAAGAGAAGGGCAAACAGAGCTGAAGCCACCTAAGTTAGAAGATGTCAAGCTAGACTTCACTTTTTTGCACATTACCTAAGTCATTTACACATTAAGTCAGTGTGTGAAATAAATGCAAAATACCCCTATTACACTGCGGCGAAGAGCAAAAGCTGACAGAGTTAAAAGAGCTGAAACTACCTAAGTTAGAGGATATAAAGATAGACTTCTGTCTTAGATTAAAGTTAATTTTTGCTTTTTTTTTTACATGCTTGTCAATTTCTGTTTGAATTTAAAGCCGACCAGGTCTGCGGCAGCATGAAACCACGTCATCTAAAGTGTCTTGCACATTCTGGTGACCTTCCGGATGGAAGCATCGATGTACGAGAAAGTATATATATATATATATATATATATATATATATAGTACGAGAACATTTCACGGGCACTCAGCACTATCCTGACAATGGACTCGTCTCCGGGACCAGGGGCGAGGTGTCCCGTAATCAAGAAGAAGAAGTCTATTTCTTACTGCATTCTGTACACTACAAGCATAGATATATGAACATTTATATGTTTCCCTCTATGAGTATTTACACGAATTCGTTCACGCAAATACACTGCAGATCAATCAAAAGTCTTTATTTGCACTCATACATTGTGTTAACCCTCTTGATGTCAGATGCAGTCATGCCAATCTTTTTGTATGGTTCAAACAACTGCTTCCCATTCTTAGCCTTCATTGTAATTGATGTGCCATCCTTCGAAAATGCATGATTTCCATAAATCATGATAGACTCGTAATCGAAAGGAGTAATCAGCCAGTTCTGATTTGGGGCCAGTTTTACGAAGTTCGATTCCATACCTGTTAAAGAAACGCAATTCGTATTTAAAGTTAACATCTAACAAAGACATTGAGTTGTTATTATTAAAGATTACAATATTTTTACCCTTCTGAACATTATTCATGAAGATTTCCAGATAATCATCTCTGTCAGATCTGTTTTGTTCGTGATAGAAACCTAATGCGTGTCCTAGCTCATGAACTACAGTACCTTTAAAGTGACAACCTTGTCCCAAGGATACAGGTTGTTGGCCACCTGTCATTCCGACCTGTGAATAACAACTGTAAGATGGGTTCTGGTTAATATTTACAAAGAAAGAAAACATAAATGTAGAGTCTGAAATCGTGGCTTAACAAGCAACACTGTCTATCTCAATTTTTCAAAGATTGAAAGAGGAAGAAAAAACAGATTTTTTTGCAACCAATGGAGAAAAGTTCTGAATTGTTTTTAGCATCTGGTATGAACATGAGACCATCTGTTACTACCAAAATTCTTTGAAAAATTGAGATAGGTGGTGTTGCTTGATATGATAGAAAATATATATATGGTTTCAATATTTGAAAGAATTAAAACTACATTTTAAAATCGTGATTATTAACTCTTACGGAATATTTGCAGATAACTAATGCGTTATGAACTTTTCTTCCATTTTTTGCATACCTCGTCATGCAACGCTATGAAACTTATCAGTAAATTCCTTCAGATAAGCAACGTGTATTATTTTTAAACTTGAAATTCGATTAAAAATAAATTCTGTTAATTTTAATATTTATTTATAGATGCTTTAGAATAAAGAGCTATAATAAAACAAAATTTTAAGTTAAATTAACCTCTTCAGTCGAAATTATGAAACATTTCAGTGAACAATTTTTCCTTTGGTGTACTGTGTATAATGCAAAAGATATCTTATAAACAAATTTTCAAACTTGTAGGAGATAAATTAAAAAAGTTATGATATGCCAGGTATACTGGACTAACTTAAATTTTCTACCAAAAAAAAAGGATGAAACATCCTACAAACTTCGTTCTGAAATATTTTCCAAAGGATAATAAAATATTTTACAAGTATTTTAAATATTAAAAAAGGCTTAAATACGAATAATAAATCAAAAGACATAATTCACCACAAATAATAACTGAAAAGATAGAATTCACCACAAATAATAACTGAGAAGATAGAATTCACCACAAATAATAACTGAGAAGATAGAATTCACAACAAATAACTTAAAAGATAAGAGACAGAATTAATCACAAATAATAACTCAAAAGTCAGAATTCATCGCAAAACTCATCTTAAAGAAGATTAGCTCTTACAATCGGTTTTTGGAAAAACTAAATAACTGAGATGATGTGAACCTTGAGACGCGAGAAATTCTTGCAAAGATTATAATAATAAGAAAGTCAAGAATCAACTAAAAATAAGAGCATGTAATTTCATCAAATATTGAATTATTAGAACCAGTTCTAAATTGATGTAAGACATACCGAACGCCAGGTCTTGAAGGAATTAAGTAATAAAGAACAAAATATGCCCTGGATATAATATAGCGGGAATGTTCATTTTCCATTAATTTCTGAATTTAATTCATTACCGTAGGATGAGGTGAGATTATGTTCAGAGTGAACATGTATTTTAATTGCATGTTCAATTCCGTGTGCAAACAGTGAGACCGAGATCATTCGTTAAGAAAATAAACAAAAAGGAGGCAGATTATTTTTTTTTTTAAATTATATAGAAAGCGGTGAGATTGAAACAGGTGGGATATTAGATCTGTAAACACGGTTCTCTGCTTACATTTGAACTTCACTGGCTAACAGTGGAAGCCAGCGGTTTATAACCTTGACGCTGATTGGCAGTGACTCGAGAAACTGCTGTGCAGTGCAGTTTAAATGTAAGCAAAAGTACATGTTTGCACATCTTAGATCCCACCAGCTTGAATCTAATTCTATTCTACGGTATGATTTTTAAAATAAATTTCTGTTTTGTTTGTTTATAACGAATAATCCCTGTAGCAAAATTGGAATTGACTGAGCATACACTTAGAGTGCATCCTTAGTCTTTTAGGCCAATAAGAAGAGAGGTTATTTCAATGCCAATTGAAAATCTGTGAACACTTGAAGGGTTCGGGGAAAAAGCGACGAGGTTCCAATTTTTTAAAATTTTGCAAGAAACAGAAAACAAGTTGTCCAGTCACGTACGACATGTAGCTAACAATATTAAGTAATATTAACATCATTGTTTTTATTTTAATTAAGTATTGAGGCAAAACAGAAAATCATGATTATCAAAAATTTATATAAAAACAGCTGTAGCATATTTATATTTCAACTAATGAAAAAGAAGAATGTGTGTACGCCTGTATGTGTTTGTTTGCGCTCTGCAGGGCAGATGGCTGGACCTAGAGCTACGAAATTTGGCACAAACAAACTTTGGAGGAAGAGAATGTGTACTTTGGGGCTATTTCTGAAATTTTAACTAGAATTTGAATTAATTAAAAATAATTTTTACACCGCCTAAAAATTCAAAAGAATAATCTTTTCTATGTACCAATTTAGTTGCCGTACATTTTTTTCTGTAATTTTAACGTGGTTTTTCCCAGTTGTCCAATATTTGAAATGTATAATTCTAATGGAATTTTATCATCCTATATAATCAATTTCAAATAGATGTCATTAAACTACATCGAGTGAACTAACAGATGGCACTGAAACCTCAAAATCGGGAAAAAATTAATCTCATAGGTCTTCCTCTAGTCCCTTCACTTAATAAATAATTCTGCATTTGGCTATCATTATTATTATTTGAAAATAAATATTGTTATCGAGAATCAGATGTTTTTAATAATAATTTCTGGACACATTATGAATAACTATAGTTATCTTATGCGAATTTTACTTTTAAAACAACTCGATGCATTTCAAAGCTTTTCAAATAGAAGAAACAAATTCTACAATAAAAAATGCGTGCTTTAATTTTTTTATATCAAATAATTAAGAACAAGTTCAAAGATTTCTAAAATCAACGTTATACATCATTAGTTCGTTAAAGATAACAAAGTACGATCTTCTAACACTGCTAAAACCATCATTTTAACACGTTGATTGTAGCCAGTGGAATGCTGAAAGGAAATCTATAGTCTATTATCTAGAATCTATTAATGATTCTATAATTACCCTTGGCCAACAAAAAGTCTGATGTAATCTGGTTGATTCGTTCTTGGAACGAAACGCACGCAGGTTGTGGAGTGATAATTGTTGAATGCTTGCGTGATCACATCCATGTTATCCTCTGAAAGAAAATAAGGTTTTAATTTCTGTAGAAAGTTGACGATGCATTGTTATTAATAGTTAATTGTGAGTTATGAGATAAAATCAATTTTTGTTTACTATATATAGTTTAAACTTTTAACAAGCCATTTTCTGTTTACAAATGAGACTCTAAGTTTTGTTTACTAGAGATTAGTTTTCCTCTTCATTTTTGAGCATAGTGTCGATCGCACGTTGTTAATTGCATGTACTGACATGCAAGACTGATGGATGGATGATAACGTTTAATAGCTCTGGAGCCACATTCGTCCAAACTGCCCCACACCAAAGATAAAATAGCAAGGAATGCTGATAGGAAATAAACTTATGAAATCCAAACATAAGCATAAAATCAACAGGGTGATTCTAAAATGATGAGACAAACTTTGAGGGATGGTACAGTTCACTGAAGCATTTTTTTGCATAAGAATGTACGGACGGAAGTGACGCGTCGAGACACAAGCACAATTAACAGACATAAAATGAAACAAAAATTGTTATCTTACAGAAACGTTTATACATCAATCACATAAATGCTTACGATTATTACTCAAAATTGCGTCTAATATCAGTAATAAAAGCTTTAAAGCATCAATGAAGGAATTAATGCACAATCTCAAAGTGCCAGGTTATTTCTCCCAAACTTGCAGCATCAACGAACATTTGATAGACGGCCTCAATAGACGGTTTCCTCAATTGTCTCAAACTAAACGCAAATTTTTCCATCGACACTTCCAAACTTGTATCATTGTTAGCGGACACAATTTTGATCAACTTTTGGAAGCATTGGTGTTAAAAATCAATTTTAGTCTACAATCCGTACTGAAGTTTTAATGATTAAAAAAATATTCAATTCCAAAAAAAGCGAAATCTGTTCATAATGTAAATAATATTCTCTATGTAGACGAAAAATTAAAAACTAAAAGAAGAATAACGAGTCGTATATGAAATTGGGTAACAAAATTTTGTGAGATGGCAGTAGTTTTTCTTGTGTTTCTAGAGAGAACGAAAATAATATTCGGTGTTGGATTTGGCATGCACTCTGCGAATCTTTTGAGTCTATGAAGAAATCGAGAGTATGCATATCATCTATTGTTTCTTTTATACCATGGTTTAAAATGCCAGCATAAAAACCAGATATATTCTCATCTTATGTATTATATGCATTAAGCAGTATTCATTCACTGTCAGATACTGAACAAACACAAATTGAGAATGATTTAGTAGCTTTTACTACTATAATAGTCTATTTCACCTAGTTGCTTTCGACTATCTCCAAGTGTCTGAATGATGAGAGCCAATGAATATGCTGTAGCAGTAATTGGATTAGTTTTAGAAGCTTTTGTACTATTGGATGTTGTTGTACTAAGAAGCTTGCCATTTTTGGTGTTTCCTTTGCTTTCTCTTGTGAGAATTTTCGAGAAACTAAAAATTGAAATAATTTTCAACTGATGTTGGAGAAAATGGTAACTCATATGGGAAGAGTAGACCTGGAAGAATCTGCCAGAAATGTTGAGCCGATTTCAGTAGATTGAATTATGCTTATTCAGGAAATTTCTGGAATTGACAATTTTAAGTTTGATAAGAGGTGGAAGGATAATATGCATTATGTTCCCTCAAGTCTGGAAAATAATAGACGTAGTTTACGTTAATACTTGAGGCTCATTTGGGTTAGGGAACACATCCGAAGATTCAAAAGAAACCAATTTCCCTACTTCACATTAAATTTGAAATTATTTTTAAACTTACGATTAGTGATTTCTCTGTTTTTAGAAGCCGTTTAAGGCTTCCTTTCAATTTCAGGAATTTTCATGCTTTCAGTTGACATATTTAAGTTCCGATTGGCAATTTGTTCTTGAATGGCTCATCAAAAACAACCAAATCAACCACACAAAGTTTAAAATATCTTTTCCTCTGGCACTGGTAGTAATGCAGATACATAGAGTTGGACATTATAGTATAATTAAGTAGCAAATCGTCGTCTTTTAAGTAGAAGTCACTAAATCCACAAAAAGCAGTCAATTAGAGTTTGTAGCTAATTATTTCGTGACAGAAACCTTCAATTTAAACATCATTAAATCAATCGCAGGATCTAGAAATCTGTAGAATAATTTTTACTAATAATCATAGCGACTCAAAATTAATTAAGTTTAAACTGGCCACATCTCGAAACAATAGTTTTGGACTTACAGGCTTTTCCATCAACGACGGCGATATACAGTTTTTGAAGTGTACAATTGGAAGCAGTGTATGTAATGAGTGATATACGATCACAAAAACCACTATAACAACTCCTGATGTTAACATAATAGAGTCAAATGGCACTACATAGAAGATTGCAGGTCATTATTGCTGAAAGAACAATTCTGTGTTGGGATATTTTAACTATCTACTCAACTACTCCCGAAAACTTTTGAAATATCTACTTACATACACAATTAAGAATTTAAAGAATAATTCATAAGTTATGAAAATAATGCTATGATAGGTATTATAGGATCCAAAAAAGTAAAGCTTACTCAATGACGGATCGATGACATATGGCACTTTTGCATCGGGCCATCTAAACATTTCCCATGGAATTCCATTTCGATCCTGCAAAACAATTTCAGGGATTATTAGCATTAATACGGAAAAAATATATATCTTGTAATATAGAAGTGCTAAGATAAAATTCTTCCTTTTAAAATATCAAATAGTCTGTATGACCTTTAATTCATAGATTACAAAAGATGATCAATTTAAAAAAGACATCAAAGACAAAAATTTAAAAAAGAGATGAATCTGTTGAGGATTAAGTGTATTTGCTTTTATGATTCTCAAATTAACCATTCAAAAAGAAAGGTATTCAAATATCTATATAGGTAGGTAAAATATTAGTTATTTATTAACAAACGTGTTCTCAATTGCTCGTCAAAGTTTAGTTTTTTAAAATTAAAAGCAAATTTCTTAAGATATCTCAACTTGTCTTCTATTCTTGTCTCTGCAAACATATAATTTACATTCTTGATGTTTAGATAAAATAAATTGAACATTGATTTATCGATATTGGCATTAAGGCCAGATACTTTATAGCCTCACTATACTTCGAACAAAAACTACATTTAATTTCTACATAATGAAATGAATATTACTTTACTTATATAATAAAAATACGTTTAAATTTTACTTCCTAGAATTTATTCATTTATAAGTATTTAGTTTTATTTGTTTAATCGTTATGGTATTTGTTTTCCTAATTAATTTTATTAATTTAGAAAGTAGCTGAGTAAGAAAACAGCTCTTATTTAAAAGCACTTTGCATTGTTTAGCTGAGAAAATCTCCTCCAACACTCAATAACACTGCCATAAGCACTTCCGCATTCAAAGCTTTCGTGTTAAAAGCAATGAGAAACAAACGTGAATATATAGGTTATTTCAAATGCCTTTTTAAAACGAATTGTCGGAAGGCATTGTAAAAGTAAATAAAGCATTAAGATTAATCAACTAAGTTTGTTAAAAGAAGATATAAGCATCAATAAAAGACTTTTGTACATTGGAAGACCTAAATCTCACTGGAATAAATTGGTAGAAAATTTTGCATTAGAACCCGTAATATTTGCTGAGGATGCTAATTCATATGTCTTCATACGTCCAAAATAATTATAACTGTGAACTTCATCTAACACTTGGCTGAATATTCTTTCATGTTGTACAGTCAGGTCAGGTCTTTAATCTTGCGGCATGTGCAATGGATTCCAAACTTAAATTACGCACTTGCCATGTGTCACGTGAGCAAAAGATTGGGAAACTCAAAATTCGCATGAAGGTCACACTACTTTGGAAATCGATCACTTTGTAACAAGTGACAAATTGTTTCTTCCCACCGCTTCCTGACAAACTTTATATCATTTGGTAAGCTGCGTCGGAATGGGAAATGAAAAAAAAAACAAGTGACAGAACTGATCACTCACTTGCACAGCTTTTTGACATATTGGTGACATCTTCATTTGCCACTATGGTATTTGTAGCTATATTACTATTTCTCATAACACTCCTCATTTTCATTTTGAGCTATCTACTTTTAATCTCATCAATGTTTAGTGATCAGATGCTCTGCATTAGTAGGGATAGGCCCAATTTTTGCCGATTTTTCCAGGTTTGAAAAATTGTCTCACATTTTTCCCGATTTCGAATACAATGTCGTCAGTTGTCTCGTGGCGATTTTTCCAGACAAATAAGTAACTCTTATTCAAACATTAAAAAATGATGAACGAAATTTAAATTTTAAAAATTAACTTCTGAAGAACTTTACTAAACTTTTATTATGCGCAGAATATGGTTACCTTAATTTAACCGGCGTAGATTAATCAATCTGAAGAAAATGTAACAAAAGTATTAGCAAAACATGTAGTGAATGTTTCATATCTTCTTGTTATTTTACTCATTTAGGTACAATTGTCAATAGTGAACTCAAACACCATGAAATGATATTTGGTGCATTATCACACAACTACGCCCAGTTAAGGGCAATGACAAGCGATAAATCAATCGGTTGCTCTTACAACATTAAAACGCTAATTAGAAACTACAATTAAAAGAGCCTTGAATGTAAAGTGACTTACATCTGGTCCTTCAATGCCCATCATGTCACCTCCAAAGAGGTCGGGATTTTGCATTGCCCGCCGAATAGTTTCTAAAAAGTAACACATATCTTAAAAGTTTATTTTAATGTTTTCCTAGAATAAAAATAAATATAATGTTTAAGAAAGATTATATTTTATAACAATCCATGAATATAACGGTAACAAAAATAGTGCAGCTCGTAATGGATGCGTTATATTTAAATTCGTCATAACAGTAGGGTTGCCATACGTCCCGTATATACAGGACTGTCACCGTATTTCACTTCTTAGTCCCGAATTACTATTTGTCCCGTTCTCTCGATATTGGCAACACTGATATTATTGTGTCTGAGCAAAAAAGGATTAGTCTTCGATCTATTTTATTATTCTAAGTGCTTATTTTATTAGATTGTTGAAACTTTATTGTGATATTTTTATCAGACTAAAATAAATCATTACCTACCCACTTTTTCCATGTTTTATTTATTTAGAACCTAAACGTCCCGTATCAATGCTTGGCAATTATAGTAACCCTACATAATAGCAAAAATAATTGTGTAAATTAAGAAGGCAGAAGAAAGATCAAGAAAAACTGAGTCATTAAACATACCACACTTTTCGTGTATATGCACCAAATAAACACTGATATTTCCTCTGTTTTAAGGTATCCGACTACGTTCGGAGGCCTTTTTTTAAAATAATGATATTTGAAGCAATATTTTGTATTTTTATATGACATTTATGTTAAAACTTAATAAATCATAGAAAAAAGTTAAATAAATTAAATATATTTTTAAAAGTTTGAAAAAACTTATATTTTTTTGCACTAAATTTGACCTTTTTTCAAACACCCTTGTTCAAAAAGAAATGATAAGAATGATAAATCCTTTAGCATATATAATCCTTCAACTATTGGCTAGGTCTTGAAGCAAAAGTTTTGCAATGTATCTAAAAACATGTAAATTATAAAAGTTTTAGTGTGAAATCATGAATTTTTAAAGAATTTTGGCCTTTTTTCAAACTTTAAAAGATACATAACTTTTTAATGGAGAATTACTTCACTTATATTTTGGTTCATTACCTAGACAATATAATAAATAATATGTATGTCAAATTTGAGACGGATATTTTAATTTGAATTTTAGTTATCGTGTTTGAAAAATGAAAAGTTTGCAAAAAATCACATTTCGAGAAAAATGAGTTTAAAGTTTATGTTTTTAATTTACAATGAGAAGAAAAAATAATTTTTCTTCAATACTCCCCAGTTTTGTAGGCTAGGCCTTAGTTTTTGCCAGCTTGGCACATTTTTAAAAATTTTCTGATTGGAAATTTTTTTAGTCGTTTTCTTGAGCCTTATGTGCCATTATCGTTTTCTATCATTCGGCCGCCATCGATAGATTTGAATATTGTTTTTCAGTCAAATAACTTTATAATGCCTATTAGTTGATCTAGAGATAATTTTAGTGATTGATATTGATCATAATTACAATTTATGTACTTTTCCTACGTCTATTATCAAAAATTACATCATTAACGAAGAATCAAGATACTGCAATGAATCAAAATTACCTAAATTTGCAACAATGTCATAGAAAAGAAAGAAATTCACACTGAAAATCTTTCAAAATAATACCTGGTATATGTAAAATAGTATAAAACAAAAATAAACAATAAAATTTAAATATCTAAAGTAAAAACAATGAAAAATGCTTCTTTATCGTATTATTTACCACTCCATTTTCAACTGTGAAATTCTAATAAAATGTCTCTAATTTCACTTCTGATCAACATATATGTAAAATAAAAACTGTTTTGAAAACTAAAAACAATAGGCTTTCAGATAAGACATTAAAAAAAAATTATGATTTTCGGTCAAAAATGGGTTTTCGAACGTATGCGGATACCTTAAAGAATGAGCGAAGGAAGCATTTTTCTTTTGTGAAATCTTTTGTTCATTCATTGAAAAAAAAAGAAAGACTTTTGGGCTTTATTTTATCTTGACAATTTTGCTTTTCAGTTTTGATAATCTAGAAATAAGGAGCAGCTTCTCTATACGAAACTACTCGTTCGCAAAACAAAGTGATAACAGTCATCGTGGGTTTGGCTCTGACTCATTCATTCGCATTCAAATTAGGAAATTATCCATTCTTTTGTTGATGAAGAGACACAACTTATGACCGATAAAAATGGGTAGTGATTCAACGGAATTATAATTCAGTGCATAATTAAGCGAATCCTTGATTTTCTGCCTTTTAAAGAAAACTTTCTATAAGATCTAAGAATTACTGATGACTAACAATGATTTGATGAATAACTAACCATATTTTTATAAAGATTTCCAACTCTATTGAATTTTTTTTAATAATATGTGTTGAATGTCAAAATATTATAAAAGAATAACTGCTGCTACCTCTAGGAACCATGCTCTGGTTTATCTTCAATATCGTGCTAATTTTTCACCTTTCACCTCTAGGAATCTCCATTACCATTTCGAAGTTTATGGAATGTTACTCAACCGATATAATTAAAGATAACTACATATTAATCACCAAAGAAATTCTATCCTGTAAAAAATCATCGGAAATAATATCAAAATGAGAAAAATTTCTATGTATTTCTTAGAAATAAATCTGCAAAATCTTACAATTTTTATTATTTAATTTCTTTTATACATTGTATTCGAGGTCGAAAATTTCGACATCTAGACTTTGGTGAATTTTGACTTTTTAACATATTTTTGCAATTTTGCCCGAGTGTATGCAGTTACAATAACTCTAATGCGAGACGACATAGATGGAAAAAATTTGGTATATATTTTCAAATATGCCATATATATGATTTCGCGTATGATAACAAATTTTGATACGAATCTATAATTTCCTAACATTTCCAACAAAAAAAATTCAAGATTGTAGATACGTATCAAATTTTTGAGCAAATCCGTCAACAGGAAAAATGTACTCTTCCTGAACACATGCTCTAATTTTCGTTAATTTACTATGAAAATATACGAAAATATGGCATATTTATAAAGATTCTTTAACTTGATAATTGCCATTTCCGTTCAATGAAAATGCGCATGCAATTTTAATTGCTGCCTTTATTTTCCTGCTTGTTATTATTAACGTCTAAAAAATATTATACATTTTTTTTATATACATGCTGCATTAAATGGTCATAAATGAGAAAAGAACAAATAAATCTATATGAATTGGCTATAACTTTAAAATAGAGTTGAGTAGAAATAAGAAGAGAGAGATGATAAATAAGAGATAAAATAGCATTACATTCTATCTGGTATCATCGAAAAAATAATTTCTTCATTTTTAAGATGGAGGAAAAGTGGATAAGTCGATTTCCAATAATAATTTAGAAGTTAGAAGTTATAGCCGGGAATTCGTCAAATTTACCAAATCAAAAAACAACAAAGATAAACTGTCTAAGAAAAAGGAAAATTATATTTCATTCATGTTTATTTTATTACTATTGAATATATATATCATTCCATACATAAAAAGAGAGTTTCATTCATGTTAATCGAGAGCACGTGGTTGCAAAAACTGCAAAACAGTTTTTACAGGAAGTTAAAAGTGGCATCCTTATGTGGAAGAATATGACAAATTCAGGGGAGGGCACTTCTTAATTTCAGCAATGAAATTTTAGATGCTTTTGGTGAAAGAAAAATTATTAGGATTGAAATGGAATTGTATTACCTTCATCGGAATACATGAAATTTACGAAACCAAAAAACAACAGAAACAAAGTGACTGAAAAAGGGATTAATATTTCATGTATATTAGTTTATTATTATTTATATTTATTAGTTTATATATAAAAAGGAACTTTCATTCATGTCAATCAGGAGCATTTGGTTGCAAAAACTGCAGAACTCTTTTGACGAATGTTAAAAGTAACACCCTTATGTGGAAGTAAAAGAGAAATTCGAACGGAGGTCACTTTCGGATTTCAATAATAACATTGTAGATGTTTTAGTAAAAAAAATTATTAGGATGAAATGTATTACCTTCATCAGGCTGATCTGAAGAAGCAAAACCCAAAATACAGAAGGCAACGAATAAGTGCAACATCTTGTCACTGATACAAATCGTAAATGCTTCTCGTAGAAATTTGTTATGCCTAATGTTATCAGAATCACTTCAGGGAAACACAACATCTGCCTATCTAGACAATAGAGATAAACGTGGCAAGAGAACCAGGCTTCTGCAATCAGTAGAAATGACATCAGTTCAAGCTCGATATATCATCATTAATTTTATTTTATATATTTTAACTATTAAATTAACGGTAGACCAGATTTCAAATATAATTTTAAAATTCAGATTTTGAAAGAAAAGAAAATCTCTCCCGTCTTTGTATCTGATTAGATTATAAGAACTCTCGTCCTTTTCTGCTGTTTGTTAGATGCTGATGAGCAAATGAGTTGAATAATAACATTTTTCACAGTTAGACTTTTATTAATGCACTAAAAAGAAAAGTTTTTATTTTAATTATTATCTATTTAGTCTTTCATTTATAATTCATTGTTATAAATATAAGACTCAGATTTTTGAAAGAAAATAAAGTCTCTTCCGCCTTTGTTATTTTATTAGATGATAAGAACTCTCGTCCTGCTTGACTGTTGGAAGCTGATGAGCAAATGAGTTGAATAATAACATTTTTTAAAGAACGACTTTTATCAATGTACTACAACGAAGATTTTTAATTTTAATTATTATCTATTTAGTCTTTCATTTACAATTCATTGTTATAAATATAATACTTAGATTTTGATAGAAAAGAAAGCCTTTCCCACCATAACATCTTATTAGTAGATAAGAACTCTCGTCCTTCTCGAATTAGTTTAGTTTAGTTATATTAACGACCCTTTCTCGAAATTTTGAACCGTGGTCAGATGACGAGAACGAAACCTGAGCTAGCACCCTCCACACCAAACTTCCGTAAACACCAGTCTCTTTTTTGTGCATCTTTGTGGTCTCTAAACCCTATGGGTGAGTTGTGGGCACCACACCAGCGGGAGCACGCCTCGGCCTTCTCGACTATTTGCTGGGTGCTGATGAGCAAATGAATTGAATTTTTGCATTTTTTAAACTCAAACTTTTCTTAATGCATTAAAAAGAAGAATTTTCTAAATTTTATTTATTATCTATTTAGTCTTTCATATATAATTCAATGTTATAAATATTATGAAATCTTGAATTAATTTTTTTTAATTCAGTACCAGGTGGTGCCATTTGTAGGACATCAAAATTTAATTCGATGATTCAATTAACCGAAACTGAATTCAGAAAATATTAAAATTGTAGGATGCAAATCTAGACTTCCATTTTTGGTGAATGAGTTATTTCCATTGCCATTGTTTCCAGATAATAATAAAAAAGCATAAAGTAGGTACACCTGTGTTATGAAACCTACTTCAAATATTTGATAGCTTTAAGCAAAAACAGGCATGTAAGATTTTCTAGATATGCAGGATTACATATTTTTTTTCAAATCAATTTTTAAGCAGATCCACATTCTAAACAAAGATATTTACATCATTGTTTTAATTGTGATTCCATTTCAAAAATTCGGCACTCTGACATGGAATGAAATTCCGATCTAATTTTAAATAATTCAGTATATTAATTATATGCACACACGTATGTTCTAACATTTCATTCGGGAAGAAGAGGAAATTAAATCTACCTAAATTTTGAAGCAAAATGCGTGCAAATATTTTTATATTTATTAAAAATTAATCCACGTTTTCTTACATTATTTCACAAAGTTGCTTACATTTTTGGTTTCTCAATACTGAAAAATAATTGCTTAGTTGCGCTTTCTTTATTTGGAGGGGAAGAGTTGAGGAGCTCCGAATTACTGTGTTTATAATTCATTTGCTAGAATTGAATTATCAGTATGATCAGCAATGCATTTTGATGTAAACAGCGGCTTTCCCCTTAACCCATCAAGCATTAGATCAAAACCTGAAATATACATATTAACAGATGTTGGAGATGAGAAACCCCTTGCAGCCAAAGAATGATTCACGGAATGTCAAGAATATTAGTTAGATGCCCAGCTATTGAATAAATTGTCTTAATTTACACAATCTCGAGATTTTATCACCCAAGCACTTCATGAATTTAATAAGAAGAAATAATGTTTTACAAACGGCATAGTATCTAGCCTCTCTGTACTCAAAGATATTCTAAGTTCAGTCATAATATCACTCATATAATTATTCTCTGAATCATAGCATCCCATAATGACCCATCGTCAGTAGGTGAACCAGCTTCTACTTGTTCACCCTGTAGGTATGTTACATCTGTTAGACATATATTATGACTAACGATTTTATTTTACTCGACGCCACCTACATTAACTACATTGATTGGTCGATTTTTAAAAATCAGTGGATTTCACCCTCAGAATGTCAATTTAAATCTTTTACTTCTAACTTTTTAGAATCGTTTTAATCGTATTTTGACAATTTGATTAACTTGCGTTTGGTGCAATATGGCCAAATAATAGGCCTTACGCCATAAATAGGGTTGCCAAGCATTGATACGAGACTTTTAAATTCTAAATAAATAAAATATGAAATAAGTTTGTTTGTAATGGTTTATTTTACTCTGATAAAAAATCAATAAAGTTTAAGCAATCTAATAAAATGAACACGTAGAATAACAAAAAAGACGCATCGTTAATCTTTTTTTTTATCCCAGTCATATTTGAAAGTTCATTTTACTTTCTTAATAATCTAATTTTCTTTTTTCACATAATTATAACATTGGGCGCAAGCCATTTTAAAATTATAATGACAAATAAAAATGGCTTCCATTGTCTTCACTGATAACCTGTTTCTTTTGTCCAACCATTGAGTTGACATTAGGAAAAATATTCTCTCCACATTTGCATTGTAGGCTGAGATGGCAAATACGTACTCGCATAGCTTTATTGGACGTGACTCCTGACCAATATACTTTGAATCTGCAAAAAAATTCAGCCATTTCTCTTCGGTGCTCAATTTCATAGTTTATGGAGAAACCGGAACAAACAATAACACTGAACTGAGTAGTGAAATACGGTGACAGACCAGTATATATGGAACGTATGGCATCCCTAGCCATAAGCCCACATAAATGTAAACGTAAGCCTGAATGATATATTCGTTTTAAATCGAAATTTAAGAAAGATGAAGAGTCTAAATTTCGCAAATCAAGAAATCTCAGATATGAGACATTTAAAAAATCTGAAAATTCGGTTATATGAGATTTACTGTTATCGAGGAGGCATAAGCAAACAATTGTAAGAAAAAAGGGAAAAAAACATTATCCAATTTTATTCAAACCAAAAGGAGATGTTAATTCTAATCTCCAAAAGTATGCAGCTGTTTTGAAATCTGCAATTATTATTAGTATTAACATCTGCAGGACACAAGGTCGTAGTCCAACCTCCGCCAGACCCTCTTGCCGTACCAGACGATTTCTCTAAATTCAAACGATTTTGCAATCTGGGCCGAATTCGGGGAGGAGTCGTCTGCACCTTTGAAATCGAATTCACTCTCTCCTTTTTTACTTCTTTTGACCACCTTATTCCAGAGCAGAAGTTCGAATTTCGCCTTTTCCTCCGTACCACGCCCGGACGAACGCGAACGAAAACAAGCAGCAAGAAAAAAAGTTGAGTTTTCTGTGGCAGACTGGTAGAGTTTTCAGGTCAGATCGTCTGTCATACTGGTAGGGTCGAGTTCAGGGTTGTGTTGCCTTTCACTTTCTATGGTAGGTGTGAATTAAAGATAGATATTTGATACTTCAGTTTCTTTCTAGGCAGAATTGTCTTGTTTTTCGACTTTTTAAAGAAAGCGTGTTTGTATAGGAAAGGTTGCAGAGTACACTCGAAAAGTAAAAAACTATTTAATTAAATCGCGAATCAGATTGGTTAGATTCACTTCAGCTTTCAAAAGTTTTTAAATTAAAAGATTTGCTTTATTGTAAATGTAAAGCAGTTATTGAAGCAATATATTAAATTGATTTCATACCCATGGCTTGCTTATCCAATGGGTTAAATGAGCTATAGCCAATGATCCGAAAGAGCCTGCAAATTTACTACACTGATTTTACTTAGTATTTTAATTTTTAAACAAAGAAATTATTTAATTAAAATTCTCAATATGAAAAGTTTCAATATGTCAAAATATAAGACTTTAATCAGAGAACAGGCGACATTTTTCTCTCTCTCTCTCTGATCTTAAATTATTTTATTAGGTAGGTGCTTTCTTTAGGCCACAGGTTTTCAAATTCCTACTTACGATGGGACGCCAATTATCTCTAGCCTAGGGCGCTGAGCGTTTTTAAAAACGGCCCCGTACATACCAGAAGCCCCACATGATTGTGAGTTTGAGAAATAAGAGATCTCATTGTTAAAATGTAGAAAAGAATTAAAATAAAAAAGTTTCTGCTGTTTAGTATACTAATAAAAACATGTTTTAGAAACGTCTTTAAAAAAATTTATTTTACTTTGACACTGTGATGACGTTTAAAACATCCTTTAGATATTTCATTCGCTTGTTTATATCGTTAAATCATTTGTCACTAAAAATACTTTCTAAGAATAAGATAATAACAGATGACGACCACAAATTGCTGAATTGTCATCATAAATGAAGTAAATCAGTTCTAAATGTTATTGTAGTAGTTAAATTAGTAGTTATTGATTTACAATATAAGTAAACGATTTGCCACTATGCAGCGAGATTTTCCCACTAAGGGTTTCATCTTCTTCAGTACTGGTATCCCGATTCCGAGGTACTCACGAATTTGGTCTCCCTTCTAGTTTACTCTCTCCTCCGCGTTTTACTTTTCGCTTTCTCTCTTCCCTCCCTCGACTGCAAGGGAGGATAGCTAGGAACCTAATGTGTTGACCGTGCTTGGTGATTCGTTAAGCCGGTCATTCGCAACCACTCCACTCCACGCAAATGTGCTGGCACTCTGAGTCATTTCATTTATTATCACGCCGGTCATTCATGACCTCTCCACGTAACACAAATCCATTCACTACCTGTCACTCAGATTTCCTTGGTGAACCAGGCAACTGAAGTTTCTCGCTTCCCCCCACACAACTCACGCCGATGTTGATTTGTGGCCCGGCGTTCCAAATGGAGCGATGGATATCAGGAATGGTTGGATATCTAAGCTTTCCCTCCTCACCGTTTCAACTCCGACAATTTTTCTACGATCCATCCATTTGCGTGTCGCTTACCTTGCGTCACAAAAGGGAGGGTTTGAGAGTGGCTCGGCAGTATGTTGACAGGACAACAAATTAATAGATGGTTGTTCTCTTTACAGTTGAGGGCCGCGGTAACCTACTGGTAAGGTGTCGGCCTCGGAGAGGCTCCAGGTTCGAAATGCGGTAACGCTGAAGATCCGAAGTGTATTGTGCATGTTGCACGCTAAATCATACGTAGGGGGTTAAACGCCCTCCCTCAGGTATGGTGCTACACAACCCACTCTGACCCAGCCTACCCTACTGGGTTTAAGGAATTCAGTTCAATGTTCGCCGGTAAGGGTGGAAAAACAACAGTTTATCTCCCCTCATAAAGATTTTACGAACTGCTCATTCACTAATATTCGTAGAATGATACCCTCACTTGTTTTGTTGAGAAGCTACAGGCATGATTCATGTATAGTGCGGAAATTTGGAGAGGGGTGTTTGTGTTAGCTCAGATATCTTCTTCGTCTTCTGACTTTGGTTCAAGATTACGAGGTCCATTCAAAATAACCCTCGTGTTGCTTCAAAACGGGACGTTAATATAACTAAACTAAACTAAATTAAACTCTTTACCGATTCGTCTATATTTAACGTGCAACAAGATAGCAGGCCTTTCTTGATATGTAAATAACTTAAAATTTGTGGTATCATCCCTCAAATTTCAGTAAAAGAGAGGCAGTATCTCTGCGTGGAGATGTCTTTTTTTGGGGGGAAGGTGGCACATATACGTCGATCTGCTTCCACATGAAACGGTTTTAGTTTTAGTTATATTTACGTCCCGTTTTGAAGCAACACGAGGGCTATTTTAGGGCGGACCTCGTAGTATTGAACCTCGGTCAGATGATGATTGATATTTCTCATTTTTAATTATGTACATTTCTGGAAATTGTAAATAGTTTTTTAAATCTTGTTCTTCAATAAAATGGTTCGGGCGTTTGTTTGTGGGGGGCGTCGACTCTGGCGTTCGTGCTTTATCCATCTTGTACCCATTTAAAACCGATGAGATGACTCTAGTAGTCATAGGTATCGGGGGTTCAAGGTGGTGTTAGGTCAGATGACGAGGACAACACCTGAGCTGGCACACCTTAACAAATTTCCGCACCACACCAGCGGGAGGACATCCACATGAAACGGATACTGGCGTACAGATATACAGGGTGTTTACGAAAGAATACCCCAGATTTGAAGGGCTGCATTTTCTCAACAAAACAATTGGGGTTATCATTCTAAGAAGTAAATGAGCAGTTCGTAAAATCTTTATTCAGTGAGATAAACTGTTGTTTTTCCGCCATTACCGGCTAACATTGAACTGAAAACGCAAATAACTGCAGACATCGAAACTTTAACACCGAATATGCTGAAACGCAACATATATTGACTCCTTATCTTTTTAAACACAAACCTACTTATAAATATAATTAAAACATTTTTTTCTAAAACATAAAAGTAAATATTGGCAAAACAAGATAGCAAAAACTGATGCTCCAAATCCCACCAAAAATGTGCAATCTCATGTGCTAATATAAATAAAGATAAATTGGCTTCTGAACCTATTTTCTTTTTCAACAGCATCTTCACCGGAGAAGTTTTAGCATCCATTAATGTAACCGAAAACCAACAATTAGATTTCGGTAACGTACGAAACGTAAACCTACACTGCATTTAATTAACAGACAGTTGGTCTGTACTGAAAGCACTTCAATCCTCAAATATTCATTCCAAATAATTTGAACAATATTATGACGACATTATTTTCCTCTTCATTTCATTTTTTGAATTTGAATGTCCATATCCTTAATTATTATCTATCTCTTGTAAAAGTTTATGTTTGTTTCATTTGCAACGTTGTGGAGGAAAAGAGGTTTTATTCCATAATTGAGTTGATTCCAATTTTCGTATTTTCTTCTCATGCAATAAAAATACCTTTTTACAATCGGTAACTTAAGGAGGTCTTCTGTTTATAGTACTAATGAAGAGCATATTTTAAAATATTGAACATAAAGCACCACCTTAGAGCAGGTGTTTAGTTAATATTTTGAAAGGAATATCAAACACAAGTTATCAATTTACTTGCTCAACAAACTTCTAAAATCATCGATAATATAGCTTCTCTTCAGGTTGCCACTCTGCAGAAAGTTAAAGTAAAACAAATACATAAGTAGAAAATTACAGTTTGAACTGTATTTAAGTTTAAATACTGCTGTTCAATATTTTACAGTATGAAATACCATCCTAAATATAAGAGATCTAAATGAAAATTATTTATACCCATTTTCTCCATATCATGTACTCTACTAAAATAAGATAAGATGAGAAAAAGATAAGTTGAGAAAAATCTGTTAACGAGCGACAAACATCTTTAAACCACCTCAACTCGGCTCCGAAGAATAAGAAATCATCAAGTAATATCTGTATTTAAAATTGCATCACTTAAAGAAGAAGATCACTATTACTTAGAAAGGAAATGTATAATTTATGTTCACCTGGAGTATTGAGAACATCTACTACTCTTGGCACAAAAATCATACAGGAATAACCAGTCCATCATTTGTGCAGACAATCTGCAAAATAATGCTTGGACTCTAAGATTGTATCCCAAAGGAAATATGCCATTAGCAGGAATCAATTTTCGTGATTTTCTCAGCATATATCTAATTAGAGGCGAAGACGATAATCCGATAGATTTTTTATTCATAGGCGAATTTCCATGCGTCTCTGCGAACAATTTAATGCTAACTTCTCATCGTACACAAATGAGAACATCTGCAGCAATAGATGAGGGAATGGGGCCTTTAAGATTTTTGCAAAGGCACGAATGTGTGTTATACAGAATACACAGAAAGGCACAACTGTTCCTTCGTCGATATGGACTGTGCAAAGAAATACAGGTCCCCAATATCTGCAGCTCCTTCAAATATTACTGTGTTGCAAATGACAGTGTGCTGCAATTTACTTTTTCCCTCGAATAAGGATCAATCTGGACGAGACGCTTATCTTTTATCTGCCAGTATGATTGAATTATGAGACAAAGTTCTGTAGAAATACACTGTTTGTCTTGCTGTGTATAGTCACCAATCTCTTCTTGTTACAATATTTCCTTGCACTGCCAGCTTTACCAGTGAAAGCTACAGGTATAGTTAAAATTTTCTGAGAATGATATCATTATAATGCAATTACAAGATTTGAATATTTTTCTTGTTTACTTATATTAAAATAAAGATAATTATTTAATTATCGATTTTAATTTTTAATGCAAAGCCATCTTGATTAATCGGTGAAAATCTAGAATTGAAGCATAATTTTTAAACTTGCAAATTCATGAATGTGGAGATTTTCTATTTTTGTCTACTAAGTTTTATATTCTTTGTTACCGTCAATTTCGGAGTGTATATTTACTGCGTAATTGAATCAAGAGAAATTGTAATATAACATTAATTACTCATGAATATATAAAGTTACTTTATTTCTTTCATAGCTATTTAGTAAGATATGGTTATTAAACGTTTTCACTCTTAAAAAAAGAACCAATTAGGGATAAATGCTAAGTAGGACGAAACAGTTTTAATTTCCGAGATTTTTATTTGAAAGTGGTGCAACTAATTCATTTAAGTACTTTTATTATTCATGAAAGAGGAAATGCAGTTACAGACTCATTCTTCAAAATGAAGCTCCAAAAATTAATTTACAGTGAACAATAGCGTAATAAAGAAGGAAACAAAGTTATTGAAAACTCTTGAAAATGGCCTTGACTCTACAAGTTGCAACATGGACTAGATACAATTCATGATTAGACCTTTCAGATTTGATTTAATAATGAACAGTATAAATTAATAAAGGCGACGTAAAATTTAACTACAATGTAATTCTTCTTCATTTAGGTCAAAGTCTGTTGAATTGTCAAAGTCTGGATTATCAGTTATATTATTAAACTTATAATCCAGAAAGTGTGTCATGAAAGTTTAATCTTCAGCAAACATAGTTAAGAACAAGAAAAAATATTTTAAAAAGGCGTGAACTTCTTTCGATTTAAATATTTCGAAAAAAATGATTTAGTGCAATTATTCAATCGGGAACCATGTATTTTTGGTATGATTGCAGACTGGAGAAAAGTATGTAAATTTGGTAGATAAAATTGAAACAATTCCAGTCTGTTTCGTAACTTATAATGTAATAAATGATTTCTAAAAAAATGCACCATTTTGAAATTTTTCTGTAATTATTTACGAAAATACTTACTCTCAGAAGTAAGTAAGTAAGGGGTAAGCAAACGGGTTCTCGCTTTTCCTAAACGTCTAGCCTCTTGAGACCCAAACGTATAATTTTCTACCAATTTTCACAAAGATTTGAGATTAATACTCTTGATAGGATTATAGAACAATGCATATAATTAACTTATTAATTATATATAAATTAATTTAATTAATTAGTTTATATATATAATTAATAAATGAAGGCATGGTACCATACAAAGCATCGGACAGAACACCGACCCATACCCATATTTCTGCAACATTACTGCTGCTGTACCATTTGGATGGCAAAACATTGGACAGCAGGATTTAAGTGTTTTGAATAGAAAGAAAATTTTTTTGTGAATAAAACCCAAATGTCCATTAAAATGGACGCATGGTCTCAAGTCTATACTAATGGTGATGGGGTTATGTTGGCTGCACTTCCGATGACGGAGCGTACCTCCTATGGGAGAGCTCTGTGCTGAGGCCAGTATTGGCCATTAAGTAACAAGTCACAATTTCCAAGTTACTGTCGGGGCGGATCGGTTATTCAATGTTACTCAGGCGCCTTGTTAGATGGAGCGCGATTGAAAGAGTCTTGAGCATACTCTAAAAAAATTGAAATAGTTACTGAATACTCTAATAAATATTAAACTTTTAAATTTTTTCATTAATTTATTTCTGAATTTTTTGACAACAACGATTTTATTCTATTTTTTTTTTGTCTTGCATGATTATCAAGCTATGTTTCTCATGTGGAAATTTAATTTTTTTTCATTCATAATTTTATTTTTATATGAGTGTTAAAATAAAGAAGGAAAAATTCAGTCCGGGACAAATAACTTCTCTTTTCAGGACGATATTTCTGAATGAAATATCTGACAGATAATAGGAAAAAGTCTGTTTAGAGCAATGGCTCATGAATTGTTTGAAACAAAAAGAAATATCCATTTCTTCGTGAAAAATTAGTAATGAATGCATCTACAACGGCTTTACGTCTCAATGCAGGAAAATATGCAAATTCGTTGTAATGTATGAATGACAATATAATTGGAAAATACAAAATTCTTGACTAATTAATCATTTATAAAGAATATTTTCATTCTTAAGATGGTACCGTAATGCAGGTCTAGTGAAGTGACGGTTTATTTATTATTCATTTGTAGTAAAACTGCCACAGTTTCTTTGATGGGAAATACCAAACAAAGGTCAAAATTGTAAGTTTATGACAAAAGAAAGTTATGACAAAACATTAGATTATGATAAAAGAGAATCTTCATTTTATATTACTTAAAACAAATAACTAATAAACTCATACCATCATTAACAGTAAATGAATTTCAGATCGAAAGAGAAACTTATGAAAGTTTTATAGAGGATTTAATTAATTTTTCAGTTAAAAAATTCAATAGACATATTTCTTACAGCTTAAAAGACGTTAAGCTGTAAAGCTTCATCATAAGGTTCGTTGTAAAGAATAAAATTCTAAGAAACTGCTACAAAACAAATTATATGTTCGTATCTGATTGTTATGGGCTAAACCAAATGACTACAGCTGTTTATGATAAATAAACTTATTTTTATATTGCTACTAACTGATATACTCGGCGTTGCTCGGGATAAAAATATTTTCAAGTCCAAGTACTTATAACACTTTCAATTTAATAAAAAAGTTTTTCGCAGAAGCGTCTTTCGTTGATTTTCGTAAATCCACTGTCTCTTTTTGACCAGCAGTGAAACACTCTTCTTCTTTTTCTCTCCTTAGTTTGAACAACCTGTCAAGAATCTCGTAGTCCTTCGTCCTCCATTTTTCCCTCCCCATCATTGCTACGGCAACAACAGAAACTCTTTCATATTTTGGATTTTAATGACATTATCCGAACTACAATTCTCTTCTCTTGAATGTTGTTGTCACTGAACGGAAAAAATTTCATAGTTTTCATTCTTTTTCTCCTTAGGCCCTCTCCCTCCGGTAGGAAATGGACTCAAAAATCTTGGAGGATTTTATACACTTATTATGATCATTAAAAAATTTGTAAAATTAAATTAAACATCATGGAATGAGAATAACTAACATCATTGAATTGTAGTGCAAACAAATTGAAAGAGTAATATGCTACGAAATGAAGGCTAAATAAAATTTCCGCCTTTATGTTAACATTCAACGAAAACAATATTTTTATCATAACTTTCACAATGGTAAAAATACCGGAATAAAGGATTTGATAAAACGATCATTTGGTTTGAATTTTATTATAATAACAGAAAACATTGTTAAAAATTGTGTATGAAATAAACTTAAAATGTTTATTAAATAAAGGAAAAGATTGCATGACATTTAAATTGAAATCATTAAAAAGATAATTTTCTGCTCTTTAAGATGGTATGTAAATAATCTACGTGCAATATATTTTTCTGAAATTATTGCTGAAAAACTGAGACAGAACGCCGCAAATTGGCTTAATTTTCGTTATTTAATTAAATATCTTAGGAGGTAATTCTTTTGGAAGTTTGAAAAAGTAGAATTAACCTAGGAATGGCATGTGCAAATTTCATGTCAAAACTATTCACGATTTAGGAGTTCTTGATACAGATAGACCATTAGAAAATCTTTTTTCCCTCCCTTTTTCCTCTTCCTACGATAGGAACCCGACTAAGTAGCCTTGAAGGCTTAGTACACACTCATTAGGATGAGTTAAAAATTTGTGAAGATTATTCAAAACATCCAGAGAATAATTCACTAAAGTCATTGGATCACTGTGTAACCGTATTAAAAGCTGCAAATGTTACGACAACCGGAAACAGAAAGTGAAGAGTCTACTTTGTTGTTTATGCTCAAAGAAAACGATATTTTCTTATATTAACTTTAACACTGGCAAAAGCTCACGTGAGAAACAGTAAATTGGCTTGAATTTATTTCTATAAGAATAAAAAGTATTGCTAGAAATTGCGTTAAAAATAATAACAATAACAATCAGAGAAAACACTTTATCGCAATGGAATTAATATCATTAAAAAGATAATTTTCTGCTCTTTTAAAGGGCATAAAAATAATTGTCGTCTAATAAATATTTCAGAAGTCATTGGCAAAAACCGTCTAAGCATTAGGCTTAACAGCGTCTAATTTTCGTTATTTAATTAAATATTTTAAGAACTGATTAACTCTGAAAGTTGAAAATAGCACCGTTGACCTAGAAATGTGCCCTAGAATGTGTGTGCAAATTTCATGTCGCTACCGTTCAGGAGGAGTTCTTGTGACCGGCAGATACATGTACTTTCTGCTTTATATTACAGATTTCATGGTATTGTTTTGAGGTGTTTTAACTATTTATTGGAAATACCCGTCCCTGTATGTCAGTTGATATTGTGTTGTTTTTTATTTGTTGTTCTGTACCGTGTTTATTAATGGCCCTCCTGTACTCTTTTTTTCTTATTTTTTTTATTGTTATTATTTCATTTTTATGGCATTTAGTTATTAATCAAGAAATCGTGTATAGGAAAGCGAATATTGATTGTAAACTTTCGAACTTTCGCAACCAGGATTGCTGGCGTTCTTCGGAATTGCCAGTGGCTCGAAATCTGCATTTCCTTAAGGACAGGTTAAATTACTAATTATAATTATTTCGCAAGAGATGCTATACCTTACCTAACCCTGGAAACCCTTACATACATATTTGATGCCAAATACACGGAAAGATAACAGGAATACAGAAAACTTGGAGGTTAGTACAGTAAATGTAAAAATATGACATATTTAAATGCAGTTTAATGACATTTAATGTAAAATGAAATTTGCGTGCGGAATGTGTGCCAAAAGTCTTCAAGTCACATTTTGTAATTAACATTCCTTGTGCAATCTGACCACATACAATGTATAGTGTGAAGAGCCAGGGTGAGCTGACAGATTTTTGGTTTTAGGATCGGACGCGAATTCCATCAGTCTGGAACCATTTACACCACAGATCCACAGCATCTTGGAGCTCATTATATTTATACATTTCAAATTTCCTTCAGCTGGTATGTTTATTAGCATGGAAACTGCCACAGATTCTTTGATGAAAAATACCAAACTTCAATCAAATTTGAAAATTAATGGCAAAAGAAAGTTATGACAAAACATTATATTATGACAAACGATAATCTTCATTTTATGTAACTTAAAACAAATTACTAAGAAATGATAATCACCATTATAAGTGCTGTGTCAAGTGTTAACATCGTCATTTAGCTGTCGTTTAAAATTAAGACGTCAGTCCCCAAATAAGTACCTCTTCCCATTGCAGCTTCCAATGTAATTCTAATGAAGTTAATCAATCATTGAAGAGCAATGAAGCAAGATCTATTAAATGTAAGTAGGAGTATTCTCCTTTGACTTTCTCATACAGTAGTTTCTCTTTCGTCGTACAGGGAAGCGAATCGATTATGCACTTTGAATTTCTATGATGAATTGGATTCAAAATCTGTTAAAGTTCTTAAATTTTCATGTCAAGACTACATACTTTATTTCCATCATTTAGATCGTTTCATGAGTTATTGTGTTCATATATGCACGAAAAAAGAGGCATGCAATCTGCCCTTTGACAGAATTGATCCAAAATTGACAAATACCTACATTTTTGGTTTAAAGATCGATCACCTTCTGTATTGAAATTCATCCCTCCGGCTTGTTGTGTTTTCGAGTGAACGCGTTCACATGTACATGAACAGACAAGCAGGCAACTAACCTGCTGCGGCATTTGATCCAGCATTTCAAGCAGATCTTTATTTCTTTCAGCAAAACTATGTGTCAAATTTCATCAATCCAGTTAAATGTAGCTTTAAATTGTAATGTTTCAATGCACATGGACGCATATATACACAGGCTTCCCTTTGACGATTCCGTCGAAACTTTTATGCAGAATAATCATCATCGAAGAACGACAAAAATATGTTATAATCAGAAACATATACATTTTGCAAGTTTAGAAGGCGGAAATGGCTTAGGAAGACTTGTTACCTGTTAGTTAACCTGTTCAGTTGTCGAAGATATGGGATTAAATTTAGTGGTTTTTCAAATTCAAAGTTATTAACGAAATGCTTGCACGATATCGCCCAAACAGCAAAGGCGAGTATAAATAATATGATAAGGTACCATATTCCAAAGAACACATTTGTTCAAATAGAAGTTCTTTCTTTAGGTACATACGATGGCACATCAACATTAAGCCCACACCACACATTAATAAAGGTAATTTTTAAAAAATGGAAGATTTGAGAAAATATAAGTAGAGAACCGGAGCTTATATGAAAATGCAATAAACGCCTAGATAAAGATTATTGAAATTATTATCATAATTTATGAACAATAAAGGAATAAATGACAGAAAAATGAATTAAAAGGAAGACAGATGATGATATTTAAAAAAAATGTTAATTGTTTAGAGTAAGAGTGAGGAATATTCTGATAAGTTAATATTTTTTCATTATGTTGCTTTTTTTCGAAACCTGAATTTTTCATATGCGATGTTCCTTTTCTCAAAAACTAGAGGAGGCGGTGGCCTAATGGTAAGGTCTCGGTTTTAGGGCCAGAGGGTCCAAGACCAGGGTCCCAAACCCGATTCCACCGAAGATCTGAAGTGTATGTGGGCCTGTTGCACTTTAAATCGTATTTAGGGGCCGAACCATCCTCCCGCTGGTGTGGTGCGGAAGCTGGAAGAGGGGGTGCCAGCTCAGGTATCGCCCTTGTCTTCTGACTGCGATTCAAAATTATGAGTTCTGTCCCAAAATAGCTCTCGTGTTGCTTCGAAACGGGATGTTAATATAAATAAAACTAACACGTCCTCAAAAAAATACTACACATAGGTGCGCAATTTTTCGCTACATTTTCATTTTGTTTCCTAATATATACTAAAACAAGCTTTTTTGAAAAAAATTAAAAGATATGTTTTTTAGAAATTTTTGTGTGTGAAAAAGGTTCGATTTTCACTGTATCTAAAAACAATGTTTCACAAAAAATAAAATTGAAAAAAATCAAATTTACCGAAAGCTCATTTCGTTATAATGAAAAAAATTGTACTTTACGTGCATAAAAAAATTTAAATGCATATGTAAAATAGATTTTTAAAAAAGGTACATCGTAAACGGTCAATTTAACATTGCCGGTATAAGGAGATTCCAATAGCCTGAGCTTGCACAAGTTCTCTGGGATGTTCATCACTTTCGACCTGTGTACGATTTGCAGCATAGTGCGTTGTCCTACTGGAAATATATATGTCCACTGTGAAAACAAATCATCTGGATGTGAATCTGAATCAGAAACCCTTGTGAAACAAATCATCTGGACACACACTGAAGCTAAAAATTCAACTAAACTCATATTCACCGTTACTTGTAAATCCAGTTCAGAATTAAAGCATTATTTTGCTTGAATCAGAGAAGCAATCAAGAACACGCTTCTCACATTAGTCGGTTACTTCGGCCAAGCTGAAAGGAGTGGTAATGCATCTCGAATTCCATTTTTTCTTAGAATTTTCTTCAGATCTGAACTCTGCCCTGAACTCGGCGTAGTTGAAATCTTGACTAATCTGACCACGTTCCCTTTCATCCATTTATCGTTCAGTATTTATTTTTTGAAAGAACTGGTAACTTCTCGTTTCCAACCGCAGCGAGTGCAGACAGGAAACACTTTCTCATCCGTCTTTGGTTTCTATATTGCAAGCGATAAAAGTAAAAAAAACTAATGTGTTTAGATTAAAGTGACAAAACGCCCCAGGCTTCCTTTTCTATTCATAAACAAACGTTTCATATCATTTTGCAAAAAATTAACTTTATTTAATCTGAAAAAATTTCGCTTCTAATTTTTTTTCTTTAATAAGTAGAAATATGGTTATCTTATTTTAAAGAGATATATCAGTTCCGTATAAAAATTCCTTTGGATATTTTACGCCATTTGCTACAAATTTATTAAAGAAGTCAAAAGATGTAGTCTACACTTCTAATAATTCAGATTCCGAATTTATTTTTTTCCCTCATAATTGGATGAAACATAAAAAATGGTATTGTTGTTTTTTTACTTTAATGAAAAGTTACAGTCTGTGACTTATATGCACTGTGAAGTATCCCTAGTCTAATAAGCACAGAGTGAGCCCAAATCATTTTGTTCTTCATCGCCTTTTGGTCGGCCCACCAAATGCCCTCCTGACCGAATATTCTCTGTAGAATGTGAGCTCTGACGATAGTGTGTCCCACTATTCCCCACAACTGATTGCGAACCATTGTCTCCTTATACATTCCAAATTTTTCTCATCTTACGAATTATGCTTAACTTTTGGATATGAGCGTATCTCTTTCAGAATTTAGTACCTTTAAGTTCAAACTTCTTCTTGTAGAGCGGTAATAGACAGCCACACGTGCGCTTTTATTGACAGAACTAATTGAGTCTTGTTTTAATTAGACCTCTCGGCATGCCGTCTGTGTGTTTTCAGATTTATTTGCTACGCAGTCACGACCAAACGTATTGTCCAATTTTCTTCGAATTTCGCATAAATGTTAATTGAAGTCATTAAAAACGACGTATGTGTAAGGATTCTTATCTTTTTTACTCCGTTTCAAGATGATGATCGTTGCAATGGTTCGTTTCATTGATTCCGTCTCAAGATGGTAAGCTTTTCAATGTTTCCGTCTTATATAATGATCATCTTCCTTCTAACGATTTTAGCCAAACGAAACTGCGTTCATAACGCCTCACGACTTCCTTTAGAGATCCTAATGCCTAACTTTCAGAGATCGCGATGAAAAGTAGTTTTTTTTAACACGAGGTCTGATGTTTACAGAACTACGAGTCATCTTTGGCAAGACATACTTTCCAGGGTGGGAATATGCACCTCAGAGTGATTTTTTCAAAAATATAATTAGAATTTTAGTTAATTAAAGAATAACCAAAATTTTGATGATGACTCAACTAAATGACTCAGAGGTACCCGAGGATATGAAGAAATCACACCGAAGTGCACATTTCCACCTTTCAAATTATATCTTTCCTAATTTCCTCCTCTTTAGAGCGCCAGTAAACTGATAGGTAGCATGGTGCATAAGCATGCATGGTAGCATCAAGCATAACATGCGCTTTTATTATTATTAGAGATTAGTTATTTTTGGCGATCAGATGGCTTTTCCATCATTTTTCAGTATGCATTTGGTTAAGTCAGCAAATTTTAAAATTTATAGCCTATTTAAGTTCTGGTTAGCTGAAAGCATTAGTTTCTTTTTTTAAAAAACCAATAGGAAAATGTAAAAAAAAATCCGGTACACAGTAGATAAATCTGCATTTCACCATATTTTGATGCATGAAAGAATGAAAATGTCTGTAGGTTTTGAATCTGATAACAAGTTAATGGTTTAGATCAGGGATTCCCAAACTTTTTTCTCTCGCGTACCCCCTGATTATTCTTTTTGTTTTCACGTACACCCTACCATCATATCCACCCCCCCCCCCCCCCCAACTATCCGTCTATGCAAAGAAGTTTTATCAATAATTTTAAGCTTAGCGTAAAAGTGAAATGACTCGAATTAATAACATTTTCAGAACTTATTTTTGATTCTACATTTTATTCCATTTTTGCAAAAGTATAATTTTAATGCCAAGGCAAATGAAACCAGTATTGTAATTATTTCGTTCTAACTTATAAGGATAGCTAAAAATTACACTTCGTTCAAATCAACTATTCAAGTTGTATGGATATTAAATAGTAAGTATTCACTTGGAGAAACAAAATTGTCTAACTTTTTTAATCCCTTATGTTTTCTTGTTTCCACAATTAACAACTTTGATTTCAGGAAGGGAAACTCTGATTTAGATCCTTGCATTCAGCTGCTAAAGTAGTGTTCAGCAGAATGACTCGCCAGAAATGTATGAGATTTAATGAAGATAAATTTTTATTTTTGTTATTCATATTTTTAATTTAAATTACAACAATTGCACATTATTTATCCAATTATAAAGTACACATTTAGGCTAAACAAGTAACTTTAGCAAATAAACGAATAACATAATTTCTATAGAATGTTGTTCTGCAGCAGGGAAGAGATAGGTGTAATAACATAGCTGACAACTGAATTTATCAGGACTAACGACAAAACAGGGGTTTATTTCCTCTACTCTGCAACCAATGCGGAAAATATACCTGAATCAACCAAAGTTTCATGAGTATTGGATTATATAAAAGCGAAGCAATAAATATTTTATTCATTTTATTACAATAAAAGATAAAAATTCTACAAATTATATTTCAGAATTAATGTTTGATTTTTTTTATAATTGGGTTAAGAAAAAATGTTTGAAAACTGAAAACATTAAAAAGATAATCTGTTTTTATATCAGTTCGCAAAAGCTTGGGATAATTTTTGTCATTTTTAAGAAAAGAAAAAATGTGACTTAATTATTTAATGAAACAATGAAATGGGTTAGCTTTCATGACCGCAATGAAAAGTACAATGTAATAAATCATATTTAAGAATATCTTAAATTTTTTAAAAAAAATATGAGGAAAAAATGGTACTAAATACTAAATAGGTATTATAGAAAAAAAAATTTTAGGTCCTGTAAAACTTTTTGTGAAGTAATAATTTCGGATGTTGTTACGGAAAAACTCTAATTTATTTAATGAATTAAAATAATAATTAAACTTTAAAAAATATATCCGAGAGTGCATTTTCATCCTCTAAAGTATATTTCTGTTAAATGTTTTCAATGTAAGTCAAACTGACTTCCCTGTAGAGCGCCAACAGAGAAACTGACTTATACACACACTTTCACTTTTATTATTAGTAGAGATCTTTTGTTGCTGTTGCTGCTCTGCTGAAAAGATGTCACAATCAACCATTGAGGAAATCAGTCTTGACAATAAATCTTAGCTTCTGTATCTTCATATCGGCACCTCAATAATCATTTCAAACTCTCATCGTTACACATTTTAAATTAATAATTTTTTTATGATTCCTTTCTTTTGTTGCGTTGCCTTTTTTTTTACTTTCAGACAGCAATTATATATTATTCTCATAATACAGGGCATCCGAGAATTGTGGGACACATTTAAAAAATTAATAAAAAAACCCTAATAATGTTACAACAAAGGTTTTTTTTAATGAGAGAATAAATAAAAAAGTTTTTTTCAGATAGGTAACGCGGCGTTACGGAGTTCAAAATTTGATACAGCGAGAGAATTCCGTACGCAATGCCTACCGATCGACACATGCTCGTTTTCTGGTTTCCTTTTTTAGTTTTTCTTGATTGACTAAAAGATATTCAGTTTTCTCACTACATGTGCATTAACAAATTGAAAAGCGTAAAATTCCCTACAGATAAATGCATTAATTTTTCTTCTAACTTTAATATTAAACTGCTGTTAATGGCTATCAAAACTGGGAGATTTTCAATAATTTACGGCCACCTAGATCACCATAATGGCGCGTTTCTTATCTGAAAACCACTTTTTGAAATGCGCTTTCACTTTAAAAAACCGTAGTTGTAATATTATTAGGTTTTTTAATTTTTGAAATGTGTCCCACAATCCTCGGACACCCTGTAGTATTAGTTCATATAGAAAACTTTTTTTTAGTTTCTTTAAATAACTGAACGACAATTCAGTATTAATGCAATAACACAGCATTTATAGATTAAAAGATATCTTCACTGGTATG